>VYZS01068558.1:4222-17752 GCA_013400695.1 Neodrepanis coruscans | reverse complement strand
GTAATAGACACTAATTAAGTCATGGTCACTGCTTCTTTTTGCTCACACATATTCCAGCTACAGTGTGTTCCAAATGCTATTTTCCTAGCTGAAAACAAATGCTGATGTTAGTTTAGTATCATTTGCTATACTACCTATAGCAACAGCAAACATATACTGAATACTTAAGCAACAGACTGATTATTCCCTTATCATAGTTTCAGTTGTTACTCTTCCAGTGTTGTGCAAATGATTGTTATTCTGTAACATCTTCTGTGCTGTAAACTCTGATTTGTGCAAACATTTTTTTTCACAATGTAGTTCAACACTGTAGAGAAATATCTGATTAAACTTTTAAAAACATAATTTATTTAACATTTTATTCTCCACCTCCAATACTCACAACAGATTATAGGTATCATAAAATGTTTGGTATCTCTTAGAATTTGATGTTACCTATGAATGAGATGGATCAATTACATTAGCAAAGACAGCATCCAAAATATTGCACAAACATTAGTTAATGAACCATTATGACATCTTCATGCAAAACTATGTAAAAAGGCAGAGATTAAGGCACCAGAGAAAAAAATTATTTGAGGGTACAGTGACTGAGAGAAAAGTCATTCATCAGACCACAGTGACTTATTTGCTTAAATTAGATATGAGGTAAAGGGCTTTGTTGTTTCAAGAATATATGACTTGCCAAAGCTCCAGGAATGGTGGAAATCAAGATCAGATTTAGGAGAGTTTAGGAGCAGTTCCAAATCCTACACTCAGGCCAAACAATCTATGCAAATTGCCAAATTATGTAACAAAAAAGCTATATTACTCATTATGAATTACAAGACAGATGCAATAACATATTACTGAGAAGCACTGCAGTTTAGAATATTGTTTTGTTTAAATTGCTGCAGTTACATGAAAACAGAAGAATGTGAATCAGGGTATAATATGCCTAAAATACACCACAAACATATTCATATTTCAGTGTGTAGATGAACAAATTCTTGCCTGAAACAGAAAGTGGCTTTGAAGAGAAAAATACCAAAGCATATATCCTGGCCAAATCCCGAGGTATTTTTTTAGTTCTCTTTTCAATATTCTTTGCAGACTTTCTTCCCAGCACCATAAGACAAAGAAAAATTCAGAGTAGCATAAATTAAAATCATATTTTCTTAAAGAGTTCAAAAACTAACTGTCATCTAGCCTTAAAATAAGTAAATAGCTAGCAGGCTCAGCTCATAAGGTTTTATTTTTAAATGAAGCAAGAATTTCTCCTTCCCTCACTGTGTATCTGATCCTCTTCAGAGCTCCTCCTACATCCTACCTCTGCATTCCATCCATGTATTAGTAAGAGATTATTTCAAAAGCAGGAATAAGGTAGCCCTCCCTCCAACCTAAGTAACACCCTGGCTCTGTATCTGCCCTAAACTTTTATCTCATTTGAAGAGAAGACCTGCTGTTGAGATGGAATCATGGAGACCGAAGTATAATAGGAGACAATGTGTGTACAGCCCATGTCTAAGCAACACAACCAGGTGTCTCAGTTTTCCTGTGGCTTTTATAGCCTCTGTTGTTTTCCCTGAAATCCCACGATAAGTAAGAGTTTGATCTTTCATTAACTACATCTCCACTCATCATCATCATCACGGGGATAGTCCTGACGAGACTAACTCAGAAGTGCCCTGACAAACTGACAAGTCAGATGAAAATAAATTGAAAATCAGAAAGCCTTCTTTTTAATATCATGATNAGCATTTCCTGTTCCAGTTCCCCTCAATCATTTATCACCAGCTAAGCATAACTTCATATAAACAGTGCATGTAAAAACTGTAGTAAAATCTTTATCAAGTAGCATATAGAAAACCAATCAGAAGACTAATATTGTGTTGAGAAAAACAGCAATCTGAGATTGTAGGATATGGAAAATGTGTACAAAGTGACATAACCCTGGAGCTCTCTCTATATCTGTGATCAGAAGCATTCACAAGAATGCTCTGCTTATCCGTTTGGCTGTTGTGCATGATGATACAAACTACTGTAGTTATAAAACAGATGGACAGTTTCTACATACAGCCTTAAAGCAAACAGAAGCGTTTTTAAGCAGTGCCACCCAGAGGTGAAAGAGAGCTTCTCATCTTGTACGGCATCAGGGTTCATCTATATAGCTTCTATCTTTTACAACAGCTATAATGATTCCATAAATTCAAAAACTTTTTAATGGTTTGAGAGTCCTGTGATGGAAACCGTCCTGCAGAACAGTCATCAGTGGATGAGGGGAGGAGTGCAATTTTCACCAAGCCAAGTCTCATCCAAAATTTAGAGTGCAGTTTCTCATTCTTACTCTTCTCATAGTCCCAGATCTATCATAAGGGCAGAATCTCATGGTTTGTTTTTTTGTCCCGGGAAATAAGTCTCGTCACTCTGTCAGAGGCCTGTGCATTTCTTCTGTGCTGAAGGAAGATCAACAGTCAGACCTTTCCTCCTTAAACCTGCTGTCCCAATGAAGTCATGTGAAACTGGCTCCCTGGCCATCTTAGTGTCTGTTCACTGAACACACCCAAGTTTATTGCTTTCTTTTTTGTAATGGGCTTCTAAAAGTGGATATTATACTCTAGTTTCAAGCAAGATAAACTCTGCCAGGAGTGACCCTGCATTCTTATGAGGAAACTGCAGAACCTGCTTGAGATCCTGCTCCATCTGTTGACAGACTGATCTACAGCACAAAACATGTCCCCTAACAAAAGTAAAATCTGAGGGGTTCTACCTCTATGCAGGACTCCATTCCAAAGAAAACTATGTGTTCAGAACCTAAAATAAGGTACCTGAATTGACCACATCATCAAAGTGTGTTTCAAACAAAAACTCAAAGCAGCAGATTTGTAATGCCACTTGTGCCAGTGTGACCGCGTGATTTGTTTCTAAAAATATGCCTTGTGGCCTCCCTATAAGGACTTATGTAGCAGGCACAACTTAAAGTAACCCATAGAAAAAGTCATTAAAAAAACCTAGAAATAAAATACAAATAAAGAAAAAAAAGGGAAAAAATATTCCATGTTGCCAGAAAATAAACTACTTCTCATTATCTTCACTATTGATGTAAAGAGGTAAACAGCAACAGAACGCACTGAAAAAATAGGAATTAAAATGAAATAAGGATAGAATGAAAACATAAAATTTGATGTTAAGGCAAAAGAGGAGTTATTTGAGTCTACCGATCCATCAAGTCAATATACTCTACCAAGAGACAACTCTTACTTAGCCAAAGAAGAAATGTTAGGAACTGTGAAGTGCACATTTCTCTTTAATTAGAGAGGACAGGGTATGTTCAAATCCCCAGTACTGTGATGGCACAAAGATGTGTCATCAAAGATGTAAACAGATTTTGCCAGTGTGAATGTATATATGGTCAAACACTTGACATAAACACTTTTTTGGCCAGACTTCCATTATTATAGAGAATGTTTCTACTTCAAGAAACCAAACTAACAAAAATATTCCTTAAGCTATTTTTCTGTGAACTTGCAAAAGACGTTCTTAAAGCATTAATGCCTGCTGGCTCAAATCAGAATCAACTGATATTAGCAACAAATATGCTGCACTCATATTTATTATTTTCAAGCAAAGAGAAGATTTTCAAGCACAGTTGCATCAGTTTAACTGCTAAAAATTTGAGGATTTACATAAATAGAGTTTCTCATCCCCCTGCTAGGCTTCAGCCCTCAAGAACTTCCCATTTAGCAATTGATATAGCAAACATCCCACACACTAGTAAATAAAGTCATACCTGTTTGCAGGAGTGAATTATAAAAAGGCAGAAGATAAAAAATTCAGTGGCACTTTTAAAACCATTCAAATTATCTTTTGCAATCAGGATGTAGGTCTCACACAGTAGCTGTTTTCCTCCAGAAGAAACCTGTGCTTTTTACCAAAAATATAATAAACTGGTCTGTGTTTTTCTATATTCCCAAACTGCCAGATGGTTTCGAATTCTTCCCATGTCTTTTTAGCAGGATCTATCCTGACAACTATAAGATCAGGAAACAAAAAATATGAAGAATCAAGTACTGCCAAGGCATTCAATGTTGAGACACAATTTTATGGCACTAAAAGGGTTCACTGGCCCTGACAAGCTCACCCAGGATGCACTCTCTACTCAGGTCTCAGAGCTCCATCTCAACTCCTCGGAGCTGTCAGACCCTGACCCAGTGAGGCTGTAGGGGCTGGTTCTCCATCCCCAGGGAGGTGACTGATGCCTGAGGCTGAGGTTGCCCTTGTGCCCCCCAGCTACCTCACTCCTGGTCAGGGTGGTAGGACAAGGACTGCCTGGGGACATCATGCAGCTCCCAATGTCAGGACCTCAGAGAGTCATCTGCCTGTGTCACACCCTGACATTCACAAGCAACTAAATAGACAATCTGTTTAATCTACTGAAGTAGATATGGCACTGTCTTTCTACTTAAAAATCAATGACCAGCATAACAGTCTCAGTTGTGTAATTTCCATAAAATCCAACATGGAAGTACACAAGCACAGTGATATTACTGCCTGTCAGTGCTATACCTCAAATCTCTGCCACTGCAAGTATTTTGAATGTTAGAAAGATGAAAGCAGAGTAACATGAAGGCTATTTGATTGCAATGATTGTTAATTTTTACATATACCTTGTTGAACTATACAGTTGTTTTTTGTTTATTTAAAAAGTTTTCTGGCTCACTCTGCAGTGTAGGCAGCTATACAGGACAGACTGTTTCTACAGTCCTGTAAAAGTACACTACCAAAAATAAATGTGTTAATTATGCTCTGAAGGTCCTGCTACACCACTATGAAAGTATAAAGAAGAGAAAAATTAAGACAGGCCCATACGGCACAGACTCCTAGAACAGTGAAGAAAATCTATTTCCAAAAGAGAATTACATCCAAATTAAAAATATTTAGATTCATGATTTCAAGTTGTATTAAACCAGACGTGTTTTATATGGCTTTAGAATGTCTCTCCTTTGTCACTAAAAAGTTATGTGCAGATTTATAAAGACTTTAAAATTAATATCACCATTGCCCTTATGATATGCTGAGTTTCTGTGTTCTAAGTAATAAAAACATAAGCAACACATATTGAAACAATGAAACCCAAGTGTTCCTATTCTGCCTCCTTATTGATAATACACTGATGATACAAGCAACAGAATGTATGGAGCTGTTGAAAAACAGCTAAGAGAAAAGGCAGAACTGAACTCTAGCAATAGAATGTACCAGAGTAGTTGAAGAACAGCTAAGAGAGAAGGCAGAACTGAACTCAGATGAATCTGTTACCAAACGCTTTGCTGCTCCTGACATGAATTTTTAAAACAGGTCAAATAATCTGGAAGACACTAAGTTTCATCAAGATTCTTGACTTGGCGCCAGAGTGGAACATAGTGCTTAAAACACAAAATTCCTTACAGCTCTGTTGATGCCATCCTTCAATCCAACCAACAACAGGAGCATAGAGCAGACACAGAGAAAGCATCTGACTTAATTGTTGGGCAAACAAGACACTACTATATTACCAATGTTTTAAGAGATGACAACCATGGTGTCATAATAAGTGCTTCTCCTTCATAAATCATTCTTTGCTTCAAAGAAAATATTTAGCTGGACAAAAATGCTGATCTGAATGCTTTCTTCTTCCTCTTTAGCTGAAATCTGTATCACAAATATCAATCACATATCCTTAGAAACTTTATGCCAAGACATGCAATTTTCATAGGTCTGGCACATTCACCTAAGAAAGGGCACCTAAGAAAGCTGGGATCCTAGCTCACTAGCATTGAAGAGAAATATTTTCTCTGAAACAAACACCATCTTTCATGGTTGTACTCCTCAGTACTTCTACATGCAAGTACCACAAAGGACTTGGTTTTCCACCTTACAGAACAGTTCATCTGTGATAAGTTTAATTTAACTACTAGGAGTTTCACAATAGTTTGCTATTAAAAGAAGAAAAGCATAGCTATCACTTCAGTACAGTTATCTGCAATGGTTGCACACTTCTGTCTGTATACAAACATTATAAATCACACAACTCAACATTTGAATTGCTTCCATCTGATGTAACAAGCAGAAATGCCTTTCATATTCTTCTTTGCAACAAAACTAGTGGAGGCGCTACTCTAATCCTGAGTGAGCCTTCTTGTGCTCTTGATCTCACGGCTGTAAGACCCAGATAGCAGTGGGACTGCTCAAGCACAGCAACTTGCTTAGCCATAGAATATCATCACATTGCAAACAGTGACTAACAAAGAACTAGCTTTTCAAGTCAAAGAGAGACTATGTGTAAAATTAGCAACAATGCATCTGAATGAAGAACACTATGTATATACCACAGACCCAACATTTGCATCATGAATTGTAGTAAGTGCTACAAAGATCTTTTTAATAGTCTACTCTTAACATGCCTCCTTTCCTATTACACGTGTAGTTTCAGCATTTTTGCTACCCCAGAACAAATTCTAAAAGATCAAAATATTAATTTTTTGGTGAGCAACACTAGCAAAACAGTAGTAATAGTTTTGTGCACAAAACCACTGAAATGTTAGATCACACTTCTCTACAACTAAAAAAAGCTGAAGAAACACCTACCTTGCAGCCATGACATTCAGTAGGGAAACTTATTCATCTCACACTGAATTTCCTCAGGAGTAATGTCTGCAGAACTTTGATAAAAACATTCAGGCTTGGCTTTGCTTGAGTCAAAACAGAATTTCACACCCTACCCTTTGCCAGACCTACTCCTACGATTTCAACCAAGCTCATCAGTCTAACAGAAATACATCCTCTTTGTCATCCCCTTTCTCAAAAAGAGCCTTTCAAAACACTAAACATGTTGTTACCCCATAACACCCCAGCCCCAGAGGCACAAGGTTAACTGGAAGAACTACTTTGAAAAATATACTTAAGACTTTGAAGTTTTCCCACCAAACTTTTGAAAGTGAGTTTAGTTTGTTATTATCGCAAAGTCTTATAAAGGTAAAAGCATAACACACTTTCCCAAGAGATTTCTTTTAATTTACTGAAAAAATAATCATTTTGGCAAAGTGTTTCAAGGGTAACACACAACCAAGGCAGAAGTATTCTACCAAAAGCACTCAGCAAACAAAGCACTCAGTACACAGCTTAGTAAAATCCACCTATCAGTTTTAAGTTACCCAAAAGAGATTTAGGAAGTGAAAAGAAAGAAAAGAGATTAGAAGAGTAAAGCAAGCAGGAAGAAGAGACTAGAAAAGCAGAATTAAAGATCTACTACCGAAGGATCCTATGCAAGTCACATCCGATAACAAGTCCCAAGAGGAAGGCAAAAATGGAGCCCATGTGCTGCTGCATTTATGTGGTCTGGCCACTGTGACCACCCCTCTCAGGCAGAACATCCTGGTCACTGACCACTCAGTGCCCTCCAGGTCAGAGTGAGGGTTCATGCAGTCAACTGAAGGCTCCAGAGAGCATGGTGTGAGAGGGCTACTAGGCAGGTTTGACATCCAGTATCTCTTATACCTAGAATCCTGTTCTTCAGTAGTATTTGTTAACCTGGTTGAAATCAGTGCAACAATCATTCTTATCTCCCAAATAACTTCATTTTGTCGTATGAAAAACATGTTGCTGTCTCTAATTATTAATTCTAAGCCACTAAGTCATTCAAATACTGAAAGTCACTGAGCTCTAAAAACAAAGATCACAACTTTTAGCATACTCCTGGGACTCATAAGTATATGTATGCTATTAAGTCTGTTAACACCATTCTTTCTTGGTTCTTATTCCAGTACTCTGCACAACACCGAGGGCTTCCCTGAGATAACCAAGTCTGGTGCTTGACCACCCCAATGGCAAATGAAAGACAGCAAAGAAGATCTGTTTTTCAAGAGCCAGAGGCATGAAGTAAGCTGGTATTTAGGGTTGTGGGATTAAAAACTAAAAAATCAACTGTGTTTAGAAATAGATTGATGGAGGTAGGAGGACAAAGAATTCTCCAGTCCTACAATGATAGTGTGAAGTTTGAAAAGAACACCATGTGACTGTTGCATAACTACATTCATCAAGACATTTATGTTCTTTGAAGGCACAGGACAACAATACTAACAAATGTTTCTTTCTCTCAGTACAGAAATTTCTTTTTTTTTCTCTGGTTACACATGGTGAAGACTAATCTGTTTCATTAGTCTTATTTGTATAACTGCCAAGGCTTAATTTGTCAAAATAACTGTATAGATAAAATAGAGAGTTTTAATATCACTTTACCCATAAAACATTCCTTTACAAATTTTTCCTTTAGTTCACAGCAATCACATAAAGACATTTAACAGGTTTATAGCCAAAAAAAATCACTACAGATCTTATTTCATCTCACATTCCTTCATTTTAATATGTACAATGTCTATCACAAACTATTTAAAATAACTCTTTGCCATTTCACACAGTTCAATTATTTCTTAAAAGCAACTATAAACATCTCTTTCTGCCTATATCAGACATCTCTAGACAGATTCTCAAGCATTTCTAAGATGATCAACACAGTACAATAGGTTGGGTAATATTCATAGGTTCAGAAGCAGTAGTTCAGAAGTCTGGTCAATTGCACATAAGTCACAGTAAGTCCTGCAGCCTTCCCTACCTGCCCTGGATAGAGATATCTCCAATGTTCTCAAATGTGTTTTCCCTGATCAAAAAAAAGCTACATGTTAATAGTACTGTCCCACTGACCTTTAAGAAAGTCTATCTAAATCTGCCAAAAGCAAGTGCTTTGGGGAAGTATTTCTTGAACTCAAGGAGAGTTACATTCTACATCTGTGATGACAGTACGAACCCAGCAGAACAAAACCCAGCAGGCCTTGCATGGCTATTCATAGTGCTGGGATTTACCCTCGTAGCACCTCTTTTGTTCATCTACTGAAATCAGGTTTTTAAATTTTAGTACATAGATTGCATTTCTTTTTACTCTTCCATTATATGTCCTTAACTAAAAAAGTAATAACAAAAAACAAATTTAAAATTGTCAGTTTAATAACATCTTCTTGCCATGATGGCTTAAACCCACTTTTAAAAATGTTTATATATAGCCTGCTGCTGAGGTATACATACTGCAACAAGTCTTCCACCTGCTGGACAAAAGGCAGCACTAAGCTTCCTTAACAGGAAACAGATGCAACAAATGTCTGAAAAGGACACAATGACGACAAGCCAAAAAAAAAAAAAAACACAAAAAAACAAACAAAAAAAAACACAAAAAAACCCAACTTCAAGGTGCTCTTGTTCTTATCTAAGAGCAGTAAGTAAATAAAGGGGAAAATGCAGCATCTGATTAAAAGGTCAAGCACTTGCGGCCGAGAAGGAGCTGTTCTACTTTCCCAATATTCCTCATTTTACAAACTGTTTCTACAAGGTCTCATTATTTGCGCATTCCTTGAAATGGAAATGCTACGGGTCTTCTGCCTTTCGGGCGACTCCACGTTGGAAACTGCCCTAACCGAGCAAGTAGAGAAATTTCCCTCTCTTTTCTTTGCCTAGCACAGGTGGTTGGCTAAATCAGAATATCGCGTATTCTGTGATCCTAAACCAGCTTGGCAATTACCAGATCTCCATGCCCTAAAGCAGATTAAAATTGGATGCCAGGCTTTTCACTCCCAGCTCCGGCCGGAGGGAGGAGTGTTCCCCTTCGCTCCCGGGAAGGTGAGCGGTGGTGCTGTGCCCGGGGACAGGGGAAAGGGGGCGATACTGCCTGCTGCTGAACCTGCATCTCAAAAAGACATGGAAAAGGCTTTCAGCAGAGTACAGCTCTGTATCAAACTATAGGGTTGAATGACTACTAGCATTTTTCCCTGAGGTATTGCCTAAGCCTTGAGCAGCAAATCAAGGATGCAAAGAGAGAGCCTACAGATCTCCTTTGGTATTATCTACCCTCCTCTAAAACCTACACATCATCCAGAGGGGGGTTTGTTGTGAAATTGCTAGCCAAAGTTAAGAAAAGATGGGTTACAAAATCTTGGGAGCATTCATAAATCTTAAATAGGATTAGCAAGTATTACCAATAAGGAGAGGTAAGCCATAATATTTGCTTTATAGTTTCTAGATCTTGATAACAGAAGTTTGACTTTTTTTGCATAGAAAAATTATACTTATTACACTGCCCTCAGTGATAGCAAGCATAAACAGGGCTCAGTGCCATGGAATTTATGTTCAGAAATTAAAGACCAAACAAAAGACGGAGATGAAGCATATTGGAAACCTCGTATTTTGTGTTGCCAAAGGCACCCAAAAGGTCCTCCATATATATGTACACATGTGCATACAGAGATTTATATCTGCATCAGCTATCTTTCAGTTTCACAGAGCTTAACATAGTTGCAAGCAAATGCTTTTTTTTTTTAAGCATAATAATTTGGAAATTAATTCTTCAAGAAGCCACAATCTGAGAGACAAATTATTTCAAAAGTAAATAAAATTACATAGAAGAAAACTAATTAGATTCATAAAAGCCATCATAAAAATAATTATAAAAGAAATGTGATATGAACAGTTTGAAAATTATCTTTAAGTAAACTAAGAATAAAGACAGTGTAATGGTATTAGTATAAATTCTCAGTGATAAAGTGGGCACAGCAGAAACATATAATGAATAGTTCACTAACTTGTTTTATGCATGGTTAATCAGACACAGTCATAAGGCTGATGAATTTTATTCCAGTGGTATTGAAGGAGGTTTCTATATAAAGCTTACAAGTTGGATACTATTTCATCAACAGGTTGGGACCATGAGTTAGAAATACAAGTGGTAGAGGAACCCTGAAGAGTGCCTCACAATTTTCAGGTCAGAGAATGCCACAAAATATTCAGAACACTGAAAGAAAGTCAGTCTATGTCACTAATAGCAAATATAATTGAGATATCTTCAGTACTATAGGACCTGCCAACCTCTTAAAAATCCTGAATAAAACAAAATGGTGTCAGCAACATCACTGTCAATAAGAAAGTGATTACATGATGAATGGTGATTACATGCAAACTTATGTGTGTTTACATTAAATCATGAGAACTTAGTTTGATAGATTGGTTTATGTCATTAGAAGTCCAGCTGATAATAACAATTAGTGTCAGTGCAGCATATTCAGATCATCAAATTAAAGCACTTTCATACTTGTTCCACCATAATCTCATCATTCATATTGTGAGGGCCATCCAAAGGCCGAGCTGGCTGTGTACCTTCCATCTAAAAACATCAGCATGTGCTTATAAGCAGGATACGCTCAGCACTAGACTAACAAAGCCACACAGTATTCAGACATAAACTGTTTTTAATGGGAATCCATAGGATTGGTCCTTATCTCCTCCATCATTCTAGAAGAAAACAACATCATTAAAGAAGACATGAAGGCTAGGGAAAAGGCAAATAACAGAAAGGGTATTTTTCACTGATACAGAGCCATCAAGATCACATGGTAACATGGACATAAGCAATCCCAACACATTTTAAGATAAGCAAATGAAAATCATGTGGGAATGACAATGACTTATGCTCTGCTAATTGGCTACTCTGAAAAGAATAATCAAATTTAAATGGGTCTAAAGAATTCTGTGCCCAGAGGGATTACTGTGATTCTGAGGCGTTTAAAGGGAGGAATATGAAGCAGGAGCAGAAAATGAGAGTAAAGTAGTTCCATTATCTCTGTGTTTGGCAGTGTTGCATCTTTTTTTTAAAAACAAAGCATAACTCGTGTTCAAGATACTTTAGAAAGAACATTGGTCAACAGCAATGACATCAAAAATACATATAGGAATGACTCAGAAGTTTGATGGTGCAGGACGCAGAGACTCAACCTTTTCGTCTTAACAGAGAAAAGCTGAAGCAATAATTTGATCATGTTCTTTAAGTACCCAGATGGAGAACAGAGGCACTACAACATTTTTCAAGCTAGATATAGCAACATATAGCAAGACTCAATGGCTGAAAGTTTAAGCCAAAGAGATAAAAGCAAAGTGTTAATAATGACATTTATCTTTTGTCTAATCAATTTTTTCCAATATTTAAGAGTAAATAACTAAGACTCTAGGCTTATTCTGAATATTGAAGTAATAATTTTTTTTTAATTGGTGCACTTTTATAATATCTTGTACCATGTATTATTCAACTGTATGTTACTATATATAATTTTCCATACAGGACAATTTTAAAATGACAATTATATTAACAGTATCAGATTCATCTAATTATGAATTACATAAAGCTGTCCTATTTTATTAAAATAGACAAATGGTAATAAGATTGTAAAAATAAATGGATTCAAGATGCAAATGTCTAGATAAATTGCCTGTCAAAGTACAGTTCAATTTTTGATCAATGCTACTAACAATGTCAGACACCTGATTGTTTTTTTTCATCGACTTCCAAAACAATCCTTAACTGTAGATGAGATCTGTAAAATAGTACTTCCAAGGGAAAAATTTAATAATGAAAGGGAAAAAAAGTCCCTAGTATAATATTCTGGGAAAAGCTTAGACAAAGGATTTACAGTAAGACTCAGAGAAAAAAAACACCTTAGGAAGATAATAAGTGGTGCAACCAGATAAACATCCTGATTCATGCACCTCAGGTAACTAAAACTATCAGTATTCCATTTGCAGAAAGAAAATGAAATACCTAGAATATTTTCATCTCTTCATGTATGAACATGTGTGCATTGAATCCACTAAAATGCTGTTTGCAGGCAATCATTTGTATCACTTCATAAATTCTAAATTAATGTCAAAACAAAAAGGTTAAAATTAAAATATCATTCCTGTTCTCAAAGATCAATTGTTTGGCCTTTTTTAAACTTCCTGTTTTGCTATATAGGAACACTTCTTTATCACACTAGATTCACAGAACATGCTATTATTGTTTTGCTTTGCTTTACTCCCCATCAGCAAAAAACTACTGCACCTGAACAAGACACTAAACCCCTTTTCCATGCATGTTTTCTCACAGAATAAACTGACATCAGTAGATTGTTTGTTTTTAACCCTGACACCCTCCCCCCTCCTCCCCCGACCTATTTTTGAAACAAATTTTATTTTAGGATGTGACTCTGATACTAAATTGGAAACCTTGGTGTGAATTTTATAGAACACTGTTTCCTTTAATAGAGGATGTTCACAGCTAATCTGTCATCTACAGGGCAGACAGAGGCCAGAAGGCTAGGAAACCAAGACAGGTGGCCTAGAAGCAGCCTGAAACCTAAACTTTTTCAGCATTTTGTGCTAAATTAGATTGCAGGGAATCTGGGTGTTTTCTCACTGCACCATGTTTTATTAGCATTAAAAAAAACCCTCATCTCTGAGGGGTTTTATTAACATTAAAAAAAACCCCTCAGCTCTGAGGGGTTTTATTAACATTAAAAAACCCCTCATCTCTGAGGTGGAATAGGCAAACATCATGAAGAAAAACTTTCTTGCAAAACAATTTTTCCACCTGGGTAAAGATAGGCAGCAAATACTGTTTCCCACAAATCTTTCCACAAGAGTTATGCCAGGAACTGAAGAATC
>VYZS01068555.1:307-13102 GCA_013400695.1 Neodrepanis coruscans | reverse complement strand
CACGGGGCCGCGCCAGGAACGGGTTCGCCCAGCCACCGTCACCGCCAGCCCTGCACATGGGCTCCCACGCGGTAGGAAAAGAGACCGGTTTTGCTTTCATTTTCACCCCAAGACACAGCTGTCCCCAGGTTGGATCTTTGGCTAGCACCCCTGGGCTCACAGGTCTTAGTTACCACCACCCACATGCCCCCAGCCTATCCTTAAAGAGGGTATAGTTTAGGGTATAGGTTGTGGAGAGCGTACACCTCAGGAATATCCTCACAAACATAATGTCCTTAAACTCAATTGCCATTTTAAACCTTTCAAAGCCAGATAATCGAAGCCGTTAAATATGGTGGCATCTTGTTCTATTCCCCTCAAGAATGTGGAATTCACCAGGAATCTCCAGGGGTCTGTGTTTAAAACATAGACACCTTTCAACCACTCATAAATCATGGCTATGGCTATGGTGGGGGTCCAGTTTGCCCAAGCATGGATCCAATAGGTGGACTTGACCAGGGCCAAGATCACCTTAGCAAACATACTCTTATTTTTAAAGGGGTCCATAAAGGGGAATGCTAGGGAGAAGAGAATTCGTCACATCATGTGGTCCAAATGCGAGAGCACAGCTGCCATCAGGGGACATCCTGCATCAGGGGACTTCCTAGGGTGTTGATGTTGACTCTATTGAATGTCTCATCAGCCCCACATAGGGCACTAAGAAAATGTCCTGTTTTGGACACCAGGGGACATTATAAATTATGAGAGATTGAATTAGCTTCAACAAAAACCAACAGAATTTATTTTACAAACAAAATCCTGACAATAAAGATGCAAGGGACAGACTGTACTCCTCTGGGCTGGCTGCTGGGCTGGTGGAGCAAGGGAGGAAGGAGGCTGGCCTGTGGAATGGCGCCTAATTATACTCTGAGGTTCCTGGAAGATAGGAAAATGAAAAGAAACCCCATGGAGCCATGGGAAAACTGCAGGGGACAGCCTCGTGTCTTCCCCCAGGCTGAGTTGGTGCCCAGAAGGGACTCGAATCTGTCTGCCCTTTCTTATAAAACACAGAATACAGGTTTGAAAACATACACACACACACACACACACACACACACCCTGTCCCCATCCCCTTCCCTTAGAAAAAACCTCCTGGGAAACGTAACTCCAGGAAAAATATGTTTAAAAAAAAAAAAAATAAGGACCTATTTTACCCCATAACAACATTAGATTTTAATTTAGGTCCTCAGGGTGTTAACTACTCCAGCTTTGACTCAATTGTACCTTCGCAAAGTGGGTCAAAGCCACTTGAGATTCTGATATATGACACAGCTATTGGTAGCTTACAGAACCTTCTAATTTGGCCCTTTCAGTCTGGACTGAGATTGAAGACCTGCACAAGAGATTTTATGCGTAAATGTCCTTATTTGGACACCAGGGGGCATTATAAAGTGATGAGAGATTGCAATAGAGTAACAACAACCAACAGAATTAATTTTATGAACAACAAAAATCTGACAATAAAACACAAAGTGGACAAACTGTACTTCTGCAAGCTGGCTGCTAGGCTGGTGGAGCAAGGGAAGAAGGGAGGCTTGCCCGTGGAATGGTGCTGGTCTCACTCTGGGGCTCCTGGAAAATAGAAAAGTGACAAGAAAATCCTGGGGGCTCAAGGGGCAAGATACCACAGCTGGTGAGTGGTGTGGTCCTCAGCCCTGCGCTGCCTCCACTGTCAATTCAGCTGCGCAGCTGCCCGGGCTGAGGCAAAAAGATGAGAGGGCAGAGGAGATGAGCCAAGACACACCTGTGATGAAACCTGAGCCCGAAGTGAGGCAGAACTTCTGTGCCTGCAGTCTTTATAGGGTGGCTGTTCTCGCATTATCTCAAGGCACCCTTCTGGTGCAGGCCACCTCCTGATTGGCACTGGGCATCTCCTCCTCCATGAGACTTCACCATGAGGCAATATGACAGCATTTCCTGCCAAAATGCCTCATGGCTGCGGCCTGCTGGGAGGGGAAGCTGCCACAATTGCATTCGTCAGCCCTGAGGGGTGTCCTGAGGGCCCCACGGCCCCCAGCACTGTGCTCTGCCACTCCAGGTCTGCTCTGCACAGCGGCACCAGACCAGGGCTGGCCTCACCCCACGCGCCAGCGTGGCCACTGCTGGGGGTGGCCCCACCTGCCACAAGGGGCTGTGGGCGTCTCCAGCCAGTGCTGCATTTATGCAAGCAGGGACAGACTGGTGGGACATGCTGCCTATGCATGGCGCCAGTGGGAACCAGCAGGAGTTGCCACCCTCCCGCACCCAAGGGAGGAGAGCCAACAGCCACACCTGCCACTGCTCACCGTGCTGCTGCCATGGCTGGGAGCCACCACTATTGCCTCAGTAGGGCAGTGTACCCACCCAGCCGCTGCCGCATCAGCAGGGTAGGAGCCATGGGGCTGCCTTCCACCCTCACTGGCAGAGGGGACTGGCAGGGGCTGCAGAAGGCGCCACCACCCCACACACACCAGAACAGGGTGCTCCCTGTGCCCGCATCACTGCTGCCTGAGTTGCCCCCGCCCGGCCCCAGCACCACTTGATGACCGGGACCACACTGGTTCAACAGACAGCTGTGGGCACACTGCAAACTGCCGAGCTTCATTTGCTCTGCTTTGCTTTTCTTATAAAAGACAAAACAAGTCTTAAAAGCAACCCCTTCCCTCCCCATCCAGTAATTCCTGAAAATCAATACCTCTCCCTCTCCCCTCCCCCCAGAAAACCCCCTGGAACCAGCTCTTTCCTCCTTCCTACATAGCAAAGAGGGGAAAGGGGAGAACATATTTTGAAAATGAAGAGCATTCTTTCACCCCATAACAGTAAACACAGGAGATGCAGCATTGTAGTAAACTGTAGAACAGCACATGGAGAGTGGGAGGAACGGGAGAATTGTGGAGAAAAGTTTCAGAGCAAGATGAAGAGGAGGAGCAAAAAGACTCCACAGAGTGAAACAAAACCTGATAGACTTTGACAAAAGTCTCAACATATTTGAAGGTGTTTTCTAAAACTTCTAACCTTGTAACATTTTCTCATCATAGTCCAGAGGTGAAGTGATTTATGAATATACATTCTTACACAGTTCTCTCTGATCATCTTGATAAGGTAAATGCATCACCCAGCAGGAATCTACACTACATAGTAGTATCCTTCCTGAAGAGAAGTACAGTGTTGTGGGCCCCAGTTATCCCTTTCTGACATGTGCAGTTAAGATCTTCATTAAAAAAAATATCCCATTGAGAGGTTTAAATGCAGATCCCCCTGTAAGGGTGAATGCATTGAATTGCCCTCCATGCAATTCTTCTCCATTTAATTGGTATAAAGCAGCTTCCCCTTGGCTACTTCCTCCCTTGAAATTACGTAAGTAGCCTCACTGGAAAGGCATAGGTAAATATTTTACACTGTGCACCACAGATTAAGAGCATAGCTCCCATTAACTGAGTTAATCACTCAGATGTTTTTCCCCTCACACTATGTTAGAAACATACCCTACAGGACAGAGAGACTGGGCCCCCACATGCTGCCTTATGAAGAAGGTGTGGAACACATTTATTTAATACTGGATGTGTTTCCATTAGCAAAGTCAATTGCTCTCTGTCTTCAGTTTTAAGGCTCCCTGTTTGTCTCTATTACAGCTCTGTTTCCAAATGCCCATCAATCCTCCCTAGTCCTTCCATCTGAGGCTGCAAAGTTTGGATAATAAAACACCACAGCATGTTTGCTTTCATTTGGTTTAAAATTTGCTACCACATTTTCGGATGTGCTGTACGCAGAGTATTTCTATGGGCTTAATGCTACTTAGGAAAGCCTATGTGCACAACATATTGTTAGTTTGAGGTGGCAGCTTATGGCATGTCAGTAGAGCAGAGGTCTGAGTATACTGAAACCTACATGGGGAAAAAACATGGAAAGAGTTTGAGAGTACCACTGCAATTGTCCGCAGAGGCATGGATCCTGGAAAATTTAAGTAGCTGTGTAGGTATTGAGCAAAAACCAGAATACATTTATCTATTGTGAAAATAGAGCCGTGGTTAATGTACTGTACACTGTGGTTTTTTACTACTTCGGGAAATGGTGTCTCTGCCACTTGCATGGCTATGATGTATCTACTTGCTAGATTCCAGTTTTCATCATATACAACTATTACATTCCTTAATGACACACACTTTCCTGCCTGGGATTTTTACAAAGAAAATTTCCAAGTAGTCTATGTGGGTAAGGTTTTGTCATGGCAGCTAATAAAAAACTTGATTTTCTACTTCTAAAAAATATGAAAGTTTTTTTTTTTTAAATCTAATGCAAAACTTAACTGTCTGAAAAGTAAAATCTTGTTCTTCTGTAACATTTTTAAAATAAACAATTGTGTGTAGAAGAGTTTTACTCCAAAAATGTAAAATTCCACAATGACTTAAATAAGCTGAGTGCTTTGCTTTAAATTTTGAGCTCAATTAGAAATCTTACTTAGACTTACTATTTGTATGAATGTGTGAAGTGAAAGTGAATTAACCAAAATGACAGAAAACATCAGAGAAATGTTTTTACTTAAACAATATGATGTGTGTCACCTTTTTCAATCAGCAATAGGGAACAAAATAGTTCCTTTTTCCATTTTTCCCCACAAAATTTCACTGAATTAAACTTGTTCTTTAAAGTGTTTTGATTTTTCTAATTTAATCAAATTACTTAACAGAAATGTCTATTTATTATTTAACCACCTTGATCCAGATCACAGCTGCTGTGAAATTCTCTATATGAATCACTTTCAACACAAAAATCTTTGCTACCTCTTTGCTAATAAGTAATGAAAATGTTACAGCCTTCCAGCTTGTTTTGTGGTTGCAATTACGTAATCATTATTAATGAAGCAACAATATCAAAACTGTGTGAAACCAAACTCACATTTAAGCACTTACAATAAACAGATATAAAACAACAGATGTCTCAGTTTTTGCTCTCCACTGATTTCATCCCTTGTTAAAAATAAACGTCTGGTTTAAAAAAGAAAAGGGATTTTCTCAACTCTTACAAATTAATTGAATCCAGAGCCTGGTAATACAACTAAGGAGTTCTCTTTTTTTCTTCTCAAAATTTGTTTGTGAGGATGTTTTTATTTAGTAAGCAATAAATTCACTCCAAAGCAATCCAGAAATGCTAGGAAGGCAACAGTGTAATGGTCATCTGCACCAGCTGAAGTATTAGCCCATGACAGCAATTACAGATGTAGCCAAAGTGCCAGACTTGCCTTCTGACTTAAACATCCTGAAAAGATCTTAAAATAGAGATGGTTTCTGTCCATAGTTTTCATTCAGAGAGCTGATAGAAGTCAGTCACAAATGTTGGCTCAGATTTGAGTCAGGATATATCAGTAAGTCCAGGGAGTTCTCTAGATATGGGGAACCTCAGGAAACCAGCGTTTGGTTTCATGCAAACATCAAAAGTCCAGATGCTTATTTGAACCATCCCCATCTGCTGAGTCTGGGCTGGATATTTAGCTGGAACAGGTTTGCCTGCAAGATTTTGTAGACTGCATAGCTGAAATTGTGGCCAGAAATACCAGAGCTTCTTTTGCTATTTGAGCACTTTTTATTCTGATGTCAACTAGGAATGTTTTACATTTAATGAGCAGGTGAGATATGCGAAAATTTTAAAACTTTGCAAAAATCCTGATCTAATGAAAAGACATTGTAAACAACAAATGATTTAATAGGAAATTAAATCTGTAGTAGCAATTTGTGAAGAAAAGAAAAGTTTACTGGATAGTTTTTATATCTCTGAAGAATAAAATTCAATCTATTCTTTTCCACTAGAAAATCTCTGAACAATTATTTTTTGAAAAAAAAAAAAAAAAAAAACATGGAAAAACACCACTATTTTAAAACCTTTATTCAGTATTCAAATTTAAGATTTGGAAGTTACCTTTTCTTTTTTTTTTTTTTCCCCAGTCCCTCTGGCAGTTGAACAAGTGTAGAACAACTGTTTGTGCACTTCCTTACAAATCTTTCACAATTTTAAATACACAAACCAAGGTTCCTGCAAATTGCATTCTCGGAATTAGCACATTTATGCTTGCAGCACTATAAGCAATGACAAGATGTGTTTGAACAATCTGTTTTCTCAAATTAGATTAACATCACAGAGCAGCACAATCTGCTCACTGACACCAAAGGCACAAAACAAACCTCCAGTGCTTCATGTCCTCCTTCAGGACACTGCTTTAGCAATAGACATTCACTGTCTATGTCATCATAAGGGATGTGATGCACTTTCAGTGCTGCTGTTTTTTAGAAGAAACACCAGGCTCCACACAGCTCTGCTGATAACAAAGTAGTAAAAATACAGGCAGTAATTGAGGGTCCTTGCCAACATTGTAATGTCTGGTCATACAACACAATACATGTAATCCACTTTTAAATGTGATGTGTGAAAAACTGCCTACTATATTTATCTTCTTTTAAGTAGCATAATACATAATGAGCCTTAAGTTACTACTTTAAGGGGAAAAAAAAAAACCAAAACACAAAAAGCTTCACTAGTATGAAAGATTTGCTAATAGCTGACGCAAGGTTTTTATGCATAGTGCGCTTGAATCTGTGCTGGGGAAATACAGGCTTTCCTAGCACAGCTGAAAGTAACAATAACTTCCCTTTAGTGCAGCTGCTATTACAATTGTATCAAGTTTGTGCATTGTGTAAGAACTCATATTCATATTTTCCAGGAACTACCAATTAAATTTCCTTCGGAATTTATTTATTGCACTCTCTTCTCTTCAAAGCGGAATTTTTATTACCTGAAAGAGCAAAACCAAACCCCAGAAATCTGAAAGTGACCTATGGTTTTAACCTTCAATTAATATGAACATACGTGGCTATTTTGTTTTGCTGGGTTTTGACATTGTAGTTATATTTACAAAGAAATTCCTTGAAAGTATGTGTTGTGTTAAATGACTGTATGCAAACACTTTTGGAACTATGTAACCTTGATCTTTAATTTACAGACTACGGGGCAAAGGTTAAAATCATGAGCTTTGTTGTCCTGTTGGCAGTAGCTCCTTTTGAAGCTTCCTGCTTCCAGTTAAATTGATATATAGTAATATACACAAATCTCAGTGCCTTTAGTTACATTTATAAGGGAAAAACATTAATTTCATAACTTTCAGAGTTTGATCACTTTCTATAGATAATATGAGCAAGAATTTGACTGTTCTTGCATATATATACATCTAGAAATGAAAGACTTATTTGCTTGCATAAGTAATGTGCAGACAGAGAAGTTTGCTGGCGATTTGCAATTTACATAAGGAACTTCAGGTGTTGTGCAGGTGACTACTGACCTCTGCAAGATGGAAGTCCTGTATAACAATCAAGGTTAGAAAAAACTGATCTTAAAAAGATTTTGCTAAACATTTAGACATTTTCTTTCTAATGAGTTGTAGACATTTCATAACAACTCTATTGAAAAGAGAAAAAAATGACAAGCCTCTTGCAATTGAATTGGAATCCACTGCATGAGACTTTGCACTGCTACAAACAAACTATATTTATATTGTTTTTTGTATTACAAAAAATAAATTATTAAGTGTGTTGAAATACTGTTTACTAATTACTAATACTAATTACTAATTACTAATTTACTAATTTAATAATTACTAATACTAATTACTGTTTACTAATATCTTCTAATACCTGGAATTTTGGATGCCCTGGCAAAGTGGATACTTCACAGTTACTCAGACTGTAACACTGGGACATCTGCTTACCCCCAAGCAAAGCTGTGAACAGCATCTACTCCTTAAGATGGTGTCTGAGGCAGACCTTGCTGACAAAAACACAGAGGAAGGTGTGAGATTCTGTGCTATTAATCAGCAGAATTCTCTTTTATATGTAGTTAAAGAATTACAGCTGTTTCATACAATGGGTAATAAATGAGCAGGACAAAACAAATGAGTCGAACAGTCATGTCCTGCTCCACCTCAGCGCCTGGATTTAATTGTTCAGTCTCTTGCAGCACGTCAGTCACATTAACTTCAGCTTGGGGTTTTTGTATGCAAATATTTGGGACAGTGGCATCTTAGAACAAATGCACCAGTGACATAAGCAGCAGCCAAACAAATAATTGGTGTGTCAGAAGGTATGAGTAGTCAAAGCTTCTAACATGCTTTAATTTGCTATTCTTTCAACCTGACACCTTCTCAGATATATATAGTGTTCCAGAATTTTCTTTTCCTTCAATACAGAATGCTAAAAGCACTAGATGCCAAAACATGGCATGAAAGGTACCCCATTTATAGCCATTTTCTAGATAGGTTTGGACACTATTTCACTGCTGAATTTGACCTAGATGCTTCCATGGCAGATATAGCTGTCTTCACTGATCCTGACTTTGCTGTGTATTTTCCAGCATGTATTTTCTCGTCATCATATCTGGGTACCTCCCACAGGCATGCTAGGTAGTAGAAAACCCTTGCTTATACAAAGCTCAATGGAAAAAATCCAGGCTGCCTTCTAAACATTTTGAAATAACACTTTCTAATGCTTCCTACCAGTGATGTTGACACATTTACAATGCTGATTTAAAGGGCAGTAGGAATGTAGTTCTTCCTGACACCACAAATGCAGTCCCACCCTGTCACTGGACCCACACTGAAACAGCTACCAGCAGATTTCAAGTGCCAGGTATATAAAAGTCAGCAAACAAGCAGACAGTGACCTCTGTGGTTGTGAAGAAAATCTTTGAAGATTCCCCTGCTTTCTGCCTCTTTAGAGTGGAGTCACAGTCAATATCAAACACTTATACTGCGCTTCCTGAGATATTTGGTCCAACAGTTTCAGTCAACCGTTTTATCCCAAGTTTGCTATACCAAAGTGCATGCTAAAGATTTCCTTCATTTCTTTACTTCATTCTTCATTTACAGTGCTTTGCTGTCACTAATCGGACTGTAAAGGTTTGTCAGACTTTAGAAGCTCTAATTTCTCAATCACCTGGTCTGACAAGATCCTGATTTTCTTCAATATTTTGTCTTTTACCCCTGGGAAATTTGTGTCTGTTTCCGACATTTGTCTTTTCCTTTGTGAACACAGAGGGGGGAAATTAATTTAATTTCTTTCTCTATCTCTCTCTTTCTCTCTCTCTCTCTCTGCCTCTATTTTTTTTTTCTTTTCCCCCTTCCATAGTGAATTCTTCTATCAACAATTACTCCTGCCACATCCTGGATACTCTGTGTTTCTTACGGTTCTGGGGTTTGTTGTTGTGGTGGTGGTGGTGGTGGTGGTTTTGTGGATTTTTTGCATTTTTGTTGTTGTCAATTGTTTTTTTGTTTTGTTTTTGTTTTGGGTTTTTGCCTTGGTTTTGTGGTTGTATTTGTTTGTTGGTTCATTTTAAAGTCTTAGTAATCTTTTTCTAGGTAGAAAGTTATTTTAAGTCCTTCAGGTTTCATTTTGTTATTTTGGTTTCTTTCTTGCATTCAATCTTTTCCATAGTCCACTTCGGGCTTGGTCTTTAAAATTTTTTACATATTCTTCTTCACCTCTGGTTAGTATTTAATTTCCTTATTCTTTATTAGGTGTTGGCAACTCAGAACTGTAGGTGGCATTTTCCTCTTTTCTCTCCCTTCCCTCATCCTTAGACCATGCTGAACCACTGCCCAGAAATATGTCAGGAGAGCATTTAGACACCTTTCCAAGACTTGATACTGACCTCTCTGCTCATTAAAGGTCTTATGAAATATTTTGCAAGAATAAGTGCATTAACCCCTGCATTCTGGACCAGATCCAAGTGGAATAATTACTTTCTACCTGCCCAGATTTTTCTTACAGTTTTGGTGGGATAGATTTATCTTTATTTGACCTGTACCATAGCTTTACTATCAGTATGTACCACTTGCCACACTAAAGTTGACTGGATGGGGGCTATTTTCCTGTTATAGGTGGTTCTTTTCTAATTTCACAGTTCAAACATTTTTGGAAGGAAGAATTGATTTTCCTTATTACTCCATTTTTTTCTTCTAGTGATTTGTAGACAGAATTTTTGAATAGTCACAGTTCAACCGCAAGATATTTCTTCCTCCCTCCTTCTTCTTCTCCATCCTCACATGAAATATATTGCTTAACAGTGACATTACTCTTTTCTGCTCTTTACACTCTTATTATCAGTTCAGATGACTCCCAAGTCAGACTGTTTACACTGACCACTGCAAAAACAGCTTCAGACAGTACAGTTACATATCTTTAAAAGGAGCTGCAGTCTTCATAGAAGACTTTCAATTCGGAAGATTTACTCTTTGACTTCATGTCTAAGAAGTGCTTGTGGAGCTGAAAGAAGAGTAGGAGAAGAAAGCACACTGAGGTTAAAGCTTGTGTTATCAGTCCATATCGCATAATTGAAAGCAGCAAGCCATTTTCTCAGGATAGATGTTGGAGAAAGGCTGTGTGAGTGACAAGAATCAGAGAAAAAAACATTTCTAGTAGTGCTGGAGGCATCCCTTAAGGAAGAGAGTGAACTAATAAGGCAACAGCTTATTTAGGTTCAACTCCCGTGACTAGTTTGTGATCTTTATGCTCTTCTTTATTGTTCTAAAATAAATGGACAAGACTGTTCCTTTCTGTATTCTTATTGTTACTAAGAGCCACATTCTATCCACATGGCTTTCACCAAGAACTGACTGGAGGGCAACTCTTGACTCGCTCCAGACGAAGAGGTTTTCTATTACAAACTCCTTGACTTCCTTTTCACTTGTTTCCATGTGGTAGCACTTTGACTTCTGAGATGTTGAAAAAGAACAAACTTCTTTTCATACTATTACTCTCCATTTTTCCTTCTGCTAACCTTGTTGAACCCATGACCTCCCCACTATTATCTAAAGAAACCAAGTAATCATGGAAGACCCTTTTGTGACCACAAACTTGTCTACAAACTTGCATTTTTCACCCATTTTTCCTCCCCTTCCCTATTGCCTTTTATTATCTATTACTCAGTTTGGCACCTGTTCACCTATCTTGCTACTTTATTCCCTTCCGCTGTTGTGTGCATAACACTACTTTCATAGATATATCTTTGGAATCTCCATCCTCTTAGCCCGAACTCAGCATTATAGTTGTTTCTGGTCCTCACTGTATGTAGCTTCCAGGCAGTCCTTCTAGCCTTTTACCTGTACCAATCTTGTGTTCTTCCCCTATTCCTAAACTCTGATTGATCCCTTCGTGAATGGCATTTTAAGAACATTTCAAGGATTGCTTGGAGAAAAAAATAGCAAGAGGCAAAAAATACTTGCTGAACCACATGGAGTTTCAAACCCCGCTACTTCTCTCCCTAAGACAGTTCACTTAAAGAAACATGATTCATGAACAGATCCTGTGATCCTTCAGTTTTCTCTGTGGAGTTCGTTTGGCCATTTTGTTTTGGGTATTCTCAGATCTTGGCAGAGTGATCAAATGCTGATCATCACACATATCATATATCAGTAGCTTCGATGAAGGCTTTTTAACAAATGCCTTCCTNCCATCCCTCCCTCTCTCCCTCCCTGCTCCCCTGCCTCCTTCCCTCTAAGTCTTGAAAACATTAAAAGTGGCTGCAAAATAGAATATGGACAATACTTGTATATTTGCACTAGGACTGAAAATCTGTTTTACAGCATCCTAATTTCTGTTTGGAGTCATTGTTTATATATAACGCATGGTGTGATCAGATGTTTCTTTAGTTCATTCACAATTTCTTAGCTTATTTTACATAGTGAAGAATCATGCTATTCAGTGTCTCATCACATTGGTACTGAACATAATACAATACTGGAAATTAAACATGACAGTTAAATGGCAAAAGATAAATACTTATTTCCAAATCAAAAATATGCAATCAAGTTAATTAGCACCTCTCAGCACTTTCTAGGTTTTATTTACGAACATGCTGGGCCAAATTCTTTGCTGTGTTGTAACCATGCAAATATCTCTTGTATGTCTGAGAGTTAATCTTCTACTGTGTTTGCGTTCCATTTTTGTAGGCAAGGTGCAGTGGTAGAAGTTCAAATGTGATTAAGATGGGAACTGAGAAGGAGGTATATTGAAGACATCAGTGTGAGGTATGTGACTGGAAGCAATGAAAGCAGAAAATGCAGTTGAAAACAAAGATCAAAGCATCAATGCAATCTCGTGAGTTAAGGGATTTATGAATTAAAAAACAGTATATCTGAAGGGACTGGTATGAGGAAAGGGACTTCTCCCTGACAGCCTTTTTCAGGCGTCCAGCATTTATACAGCGTCTGTGACTGCTGTGGCTGACCTTGGCTGTGCTCTTATAGTCAGTTTGAAGAAGAATGCCCTGTGAGTCTGCGCCCACCAGACTCTGAAGTCCTATTTTAAAGAGGCCACACAATTACAGGGTAAATCTTTCTGGAAGGCAATGGGACATAGACTGTGACGTCATTGGGGTGTCTCTGAAAAAGTTAACTTGAAAATCTAGGCCATCACCTGGCCCTGGTAAGGTTGCATATGTGTATGTGGTAGTGGGTGTTGCTATTTATCTTCATTCAGCAGGACCTATGAGTCTTGTCATGTCTTGTAGATTTCTCTCCTGAATCTTCACACCACCCTGCTTCTATACACCCTGCCTCTCTGGGAGACAGGCTGTTTCCAAGTTGTTCTTTGTCAAATATACTATTCTGTGGGAAAAGGATGCAATAAACCCACAGAAAATCTTGAGGATGGAGTACTGGTACATACTTAGTATGGTGAAATTTGTATGTTTCTAACAACCAAAAGTCATTGTGAAAGGTTATAAGAACTCCTTATA
>VYZS01068551.1:4908-41153 GCA_013400695.1 Neodrepanis coruscans | reverse complement strand
GGCCAGGATGCCATTGTCTTTCTGGCCTCCTGAGCACGCTGCTGGTTTACATTTAGCCAACTCTTTACCAGCACCCCTAGGGCCTTTTCTGCCAGACCACTTTCCAGCCCCAAGCCTACAGCATTACATTGTGGCCAAAGTGTAGGACCTGGCACTTGACCTTCTTGAATATCATACAATTACCGTGGCCTATTGATCCAGCCTGTCCAGATCCCTTTGCAGAGCTCTTCTTTCCCTCTAGAAGATCAACACCCTACCCAACTTGACGTTGTCTGCAAATTTACTGGAATGCAGGACTGGGCCTAATATTGACCCCTGGGGAACATCCCTGGTGACTGGCTGCCAACTGGATGTGGCACCATTCACCACCACTCTCTGAACCCAGCCATCCAGATAGCTCTTAACCCAGCTCAGAGTGCACCTATCCAAGCTGTGGGCTGCTGACTTTTCCAGGAGAGTGCCACTGAAGGAAGTATCAAAGACTTTGCTGAAGTTTAGGTAGACTACATCCATAGCATTTCCATCATCCACTAGATGGTTTCCTGGTCACAAAACGGGATGAAGTTTGTCAGATAGGATCTGTCTTTCCCAAGGCCTTGATGGATGGGCCTGATCCCACAGTTGTCCTGTATGTGTTGCGTGATCATACTCAATATAATCTGTTCCATAACTTTGCCGGGCACTGAGGTCAGGCTGACAGGCCCATAGTTTCCTGGATCCTTCCAGCCCTTGTGGATGGGCATCACCCTGGCCAACCTCCAGTCTTCGGGGACCTCCTCAGTCCTAGGACTGGTGATAAGTGAAGAAGAGTGGCTTAGGGAGCTCTTCTGTCAGCTCCCTCAGTATCCTTGGGTAAATTACATTCAATCTCATAGACTTCTAAGTGTCTAAATGGCTTAGCAAGTCACTATTTCTTCCATACATGTATGTATGTATCTGGAAAACCAAGTTAAATCTAAGAACATGACGTGTGCTGAAATACCAATCTTTTTTGCCATGATGCCATAGCTATAGCGTGATCCTGCTTCCTTGGAGTAATTGAATTGCATTTTTGTGCAAGTGGAGTTTTAAAGCAGTATTGTTTTTCCCCTTTTGGAATGATTATATGAATGGATAAACTCAGAAGGACATTACTTTAATTTTAATCACATCTTAAATAACATTAGAACTCTAAAAATTGTATTTAAAAAAAAAAATCTTTGTGGAAAAAGTTCCCCGGGACACCTTACAACTCCTGCCTCTGCTGTACGAGCTGCTGCAGCCAAGATATTCTCTTTCTCCTTGGACAAGTTGTATGTGGATTTCGGTAGAGAAGATTGGAGCTGCAGAGCCTGGATCTGAGGGTGCACTCCAGTCAGCTCCAGGCTCGGGGCTCTGCACCTTTGGTGTGGTGAGGATGTCATGGAAGTAAAGAATGTTCCAGTCCCACACAGATGAAGAAAACTTTTCTTGCAGAATTTGGTGTCAAGATTGCCGCTCTTGGCTTGGTTTGTTGTATTATGAGCTACAGACCTCCCTATCAATCAGTATATTGAGAATTGCAGAATTCTTGATAGGATTTTTTTACATATCAAAGAAAAGGTTTTATTTTCCCAAGTGTCAAACTTGTCCTCATATCAATCTTTCAATTTTTTCAATTTTTTTTTCAAGTCAATTAAATTTTTTTGCTGTTTAAAAATTGACTTTTACTCCATAAGGAAAATAAAAAAAAAAAAGAGAAAGAAGTAAAAAAAGGAAACAAAAGAAACACTTTATATAAAAGTTTCTTTGATGGCTTGAAAATTATTAACTTACATATTTTTATAAGTGGAGAAATCACTTCACATCCAAAACTGCAGGTACCAGAATGGGTGGTGTGTGTCAAAGAAATATCCGTGTTATGGCGTACCATCTGTTTAATTAAGTAGCTGCCTTTATCATCTTGTATCTTGTTTATTAACAAGTTATTTAGTTTTAATTGAGTGAATTCCAATTACAAGACAGGAACATCTTAGTCATGACTGAAAAGAAAATTCCTGACCAGGTTTCAAAGAAACTTGTGGGTCTTTGCTCTTGGACTCGATGTAAAATAACATTGCACCTCTCTGAGGAGAGGGATTAGGTCTGGGCTATTCTGTGAAGGCCTAGAAATTTCATGTTTCTACTGTCAGACTTTTGTCTTGCTAGTAATTTTATATTTGGTATTTAATTTTATTTAAGACTTTATTGAAAGCTAAAATTCAAGATGAATTATTCAGATGTTAAAATGTGTTGTGGGTTGAAGCTAAAACCAGTCTTTTTCCCTTCCCCCTCCCCCCGGCGCAGGGGCCCGGCTGGTCCAGCGCTGCGCACGCGGCGGCGGGTGTTGGAGCCCCCGGGCAGCGCGTCTCACTAAGTCCCGGGATCAAGGGTGGGGGGGGGTGGCAGCTCCCTGCCTCCGCCTCCCCTCTGTCCCCCGGGTGCCTGCCTGCAGGGGTGGGCCAGGGTGGGCGGCACAGGGGACGCCACGCGGCCAGCCCTGGCCAGGCGCATTTCCCCGTGGCTCCGTGGCCACGGGCGCTGGCAGTTGCTGGCACTGCCAGGCACTGACAGCCTCGGCCCAGCTCAGTCTTGCGCATGCGCGGTGGTGTTTCCCACACGCATGGAATGTATGGGGCTGTCGGTGGACCTCGTGCAGCCAGGGGGCCGCTGCGGCGGGCAGCCGGGTTGGCGCAGGTCAGGGTGGCCCGTGAGGGGGCAGTACCGGGACCCCCCCGGGATGCCAGGCGGGCTCACTCCCGGTCTGGGCTCAGCGCTCTGCGCGTGCACACAGAGCCTCTCACTAGGGGTGGTTCCCAGGCACTGACCGTCCAATCAAAGAGACAGTTCGTGCCCGGGGAACACTNTGTAGTCAGGCGGGGGTTGGTCTCTTCTCTCAGGCAACCGGTGACAGAACAAGAGGACAGAGTCTCAGGCTCTGTCAGGGGAGATTTAGGCTTGATATTAGGAAAAGATTTTCCACTGAAAGGGTGATTCGCCATTAGAATGGACTGCCCAGGGAGGTGGTGGAGTCACTGTCCCTGGAGGTGTTTAAGAGGTGTTTAAGAGAAGACTGGATGAAGCACTTAGTGTCATTGTTTAGATGATGGGCTGGTGTTGGGTTATGGGTTGGACTTGATTGCATCTAAAAATTTTTTTGCATTTTTGCAATCCAACAGGTTATGAAGACCAATTGCTTTGAAGACAAAGCTCGGGATGAAATAATGTATTTGAGCAACATTTTTATGTAGTAGCATTTGTAATGAATTGTATCAAGGCTCTGAGCTGACTCACACTGATCTGAGGTATGAAACCTCTTTCATACTCAACAAGTATGAAATCTTCATCTTGTACTGGAACACTCACATCTGTGATTTGCCTTGTCATCTCTTTTATACTTATGACTTGACATTAGTTACCTTGTGATATCCAAATAGATATGCCTTTCAGAAAGGAGTACTTCAGTTCATCAAAGCTAAACTGCATTTTTAAAGGTAGCAATTTAATTTTTAAATGCTGAGTTTCTTCTTTTGTAAGTAGAATCTGAATTTTAATCATGGTGTGTGCTAATGAAGAATAAATGCAAAAATATCAACCAAACCCCTACAGGTTAGCTTCATATTTCTTGTTTTGTTTTTTTTTTAACTTTGGTTGGCTTAACGAAAAAATTTTAAAAAGATCTGTGATGAATAGGCATAGCAGATTCTAGCCTTATGGTGGCAAATCCCACTGTAAACGCCTCTGAATCAGTACTATGTTTTTTTCCCCGCAGTTTGATTGTTTCTCTCATTTTTTTCTCTTTTCCAAGGTAGCAGTCCTCCTCTGCTTTCCTGATTTACTTGCTGACTCCTTGCATCTAAAGAATATGGGCAGTAGTAGAAACTTTTTTTTTTAGTGTTCCTATATTTTCAGTTCTCCTCCTGTCTGTATAACCTTCTGTGATGGTAAGTGAATTTTGTCTTGGAGTCACACAATTCAGGGAGTAATCTTCAAAACTTCTTTACAATTCTGTAGATACTTTGAGTGGACATGGCAGGCCTAGGTTTTGTCAGTGAGAAGACAGCCTCTGCCAACACTGTACTGGTGGTAGGAGGATAGCAAGAAAACTGTTGTGGCACAGGAAAAAAAGAAATAATTTCTGTTATGAGTTGTTCAGGCAAGCAAAGGTGGTGGGATCTTTTACTCACTAAGAACACACACTACTTTTAGTGAAACAAGTTGCATACATTTAGTTAATTTGGCTCTTAATTGATTTCTGGATGGCACTTAAGCTTTCCTGGTTACCTATTTCATATTTACCTTAAATAATTGTTTGACTGTATGCTTCAATCAGAATTCTCATTAATGTTTTTGAACTCCATGCTTATCATGATATATTGCCTGAAGAACAGCATTTGAAGTGTATATCCATTGAGTACTAAGTATTTAAAATTTTCATTAACAGAGAAAATTCCAATCTATTTCTGTAGAATAATTTTTTTTTTCTAAGGTACATTACCCCATAGTACATATTTTCTGCTTATTTACTAAACTTCAAGGCAATGAATTGCTGTTGATTACTCAGTTCTTTATTCCTTCAGAAGGTGTGGGGGAAAAGTTCCAGACAAGCCTCTTGGAAAACAGTAGTGCTCCTGATGTATTTATTCAAGCTTGGAGTTCTTACTGGACTCCTGTGAAATGGTGGTGCTGTGATACTTTATAAAGCAAGGAAAAGGAGAAAACAGCTTTTAGCCTGTAATGAGAAAGCTACTGCAGAGTTGTATTTTATTTCTCTGTCTCTTTTTATACTGAAATCTAAACTCCTGGGTTATAGAGTCATTTAACTTGAGTCTTCTTTCCACAGAAAAAAACACTTATATTTCCCCCTGAATTGCTCGTTTTCATATCAAACTATTTCCAAGAACTCAGTGTTTCCCCCTTCCATTTAGCATGCAACTATGTTCTCCTGTTGCAATCATCATTTGTATTGTACATCATTTGTCACCACTCTGTTCTTCTCCCTGTCACATCAAACATAAGCCATAACTTTTCCCTTAGGGTCTAACTGTCCTTCCTCCTAGGACTAAGAGCTCAACTCCTATCTTTCACCTGGAAACTAGAAGTAACAGACACTTTCATCCTGTTTTTTTTAGGTTCCTGGGCAAGTACTTTCATGCTGTCTCCTGTCCCTCCTGCTCAGGTACTTGTGAGCAATTCCAGTATTCTCCACCACTTTGAAGTAAACTCATTGTTCTTTTTCAAATGCCTGATTGTAATTTTCCTTACAACTTCCATAATACTACCAGAAACAACAAGAGCTGGGCTACCACCAACAGGTTGGCAACAGCTGTGATTCTGAGCGCTCATTTAATCCTGTTCTGAGACCCTTGCCGGTGTGCCCATTTGCTTGCGTTCAAACCCTAAGTCTTAGAGTCTGATGCTCTGTTTGCCTGTCTGCCTACACTATAGGCTGTTGTGTGAGACCAGCAGGTTGGTGTGTGAAGGCAAGTCTAGAAATTCATACCACAGTTATTGGGGAACATCCATCCTCTGACTTGTTATGTATCTAGCAATTTAATTTTGCTCAGTGTTTTCAGTATATAGGAACTGGAAAAGACATTGATACACCTACAAAATTCATTCTACAAGTACATAGATGTGTTTAATATAGATGTGTGCCAAGCTGCAATAATGATGGAAGGCTTTGTTTGCTGTATGGTGCAAGCGTTGTCATTCAGATGTGTGTTCAGAACCAGCTCTACAGAGGTTTCCTTCCATAACTCCTGTCAAAACACTTCTGGGTTTCCTTTTTGGCAATGCAAGTTTGTGTGAACTTTGTCTGTTTTCGTAATAAACTTATTTTCAGTTCATTTTATATGGAATGCATTTATCAAATACAAAAGATATAGAACTGCAAAAAGAAATATGTTGTGAAAAGTGTTACTACTATTAAAAGTCACAGTTTTGGCAGATATCAAATAGAAAGATAACCTAACCATAAAAATTCCAGTTATTTTGTTAGTTAGTTTCTTATATTTAATTAGCTCTTCCTTGCACCTAGTTAGTGAGTGCAAGAAGAAAATACTTGAGTTAAATATATATATTCAAGAACAAACTAAAGAATAGAAATTAAAACCCTCTCCTTAACCCGGATTTCAGAAGGAAGTAAAGAGACCAGTATGAGCTATTTTAAAATAAGTTGTACTTAAAAAAATTCTAATAAAATTATTTATTTCAGACCTATTCTTCACAAAAATGTTAGACTTTTTAAAAAGGCTTTTATGCTTTTACCATCTAAATGTTAGTCAAACTTTTTAATAATTTAACAGTGATGGCTAGAAAAAAATATATTAATTATGCATCTCCTAGGCCACAGAAAGAAGTCAATTTATCAGGCTACAAAATGATTTATGCATAAAATTTAACATTTAATAATACCACAATGAACATTTATTTTAATGTTCCAGTCTTGTCTAATTAATATTTAAATGTTAGTGCACTGGTTATGCTTTTTTTAGTCTTACTCAGTGCAACTGAAGTTTTTTGTTTAGCAGCCGTTTGTTGGAGCTTCAACACACCATACAACAGAATAAACAGGCTACCTGATTTAGACTTGAGGATCCAAAGGTACCTTAGAAATGAGATTCATGAGGAATGTTTTCTTTGCAGACAAACATAAGCTACTGAGTGTCATGAAAGAATTGTAGAGAAGATGGTTTGGAAGGTACCATGTGACTTAAAAAGGTTATATCCATCAGACCTGCATTTTCATGCATAACTGCAAAAGCAGTGAAGATTGTTTTGGCTTGACTAGAATTTGCAATTGTGACTGGAGCAAGTGTTCCAATGCCCTCTTGAATTTTAGTTCCTGAAAGACATGCTGCACTTGACAGTATATTAAACTATTCAAGAGCAAAGGCAAAGGAGAAGCCTTTAAGCTGAGCAATTATTATCAGTTAAAGTGCCAAAATGTTAGTTGTAAGATAAGCAATTGTCCTGGTTTGGGACAACATTAGGTGTTATCAACAGATGAGGGACGTATAGAAAAGGCAACAATTTATTGAATGTATGGGGGGAATGTGAGTATGGATAGGTGTAATTACTCTGTTACAGCCGGCAGGAGGTGCTGTGTGCCAGCCGGGAGGGGTTCAAAGGGGGACACACCCCATGTAAACCAAGAAAGGAAAAATGGAGGGGCGCTGAGCTCCCGGACAGAAAGCCCCCTCCTCACAGTGGGAATGAACTAGCAGCGCCTCACTCAGTGGCCATGGGGGAGGAGGGAGACCCCCCAGAAAACACACAGAAGAGGCTTAGAGATGCGGGCACACGCAAACCAGGAGCTCCGGTGAAGAAGCTACAGTGCTTCAGAGGTGGTGCATCTGTGAAGAGGTTCTTCTAAGGGGTCTTCTCAGGTAGAAAACAGTGCCGACCTTAGGCATCCATGGGGAGAGGTAGGAGGCAGCAGGTAGGAGGTAGGAGGTGCTGATATTCTGAGCAGGCAGTGCTGAGGAGAAGCGCCCTGCTCTTTGCTACAGTGCTGAAGAAAAGAGAGGGCGGGCACTGCTTGCCTCAGATTTTTATAATCCTGGTCCCTTACCAGAGCTCCCTGTGAGGGCTTGACGGGCTGATGGGAAACTGAGGCAAAGACGTATCTCCTTTATAATCCCAGGCCACTCCAGAGGTCTCAACCCCCTTCCCAGATATTCCCGGCCCCCAGAGGCTGATGAGAAACCGAGGCAAAAGGGCATCTCCTTTCCCAGCTCAGCTGACCCCACCCCTTAACCAAAACTGGGGAGGGGAAAGGAGTTATTTTTCTTTTTGTCTTCCTCTCCGGTCTGACCCAAACCACTACAGCAATGTAAAGGCAATACAGATTGAGCTAGATGAGATGTTCCCATAGACTTTTCTGTGAGTCTTGTCCTTACCAAAATAAGACTTGATGTTGTTTATTTGGGTGAAAAGATATTTCACGTGCTAAACACTGACATCTGGATGTAATAGAAGACCTGCTAGGGGTGATTGCTGCTTTATCAGTTAATCTATTATCTTTCCCCCTCAGTGGCATACACACACTGGGGCAATCTTCACTGATGTCAATTAGTGATACCATTAAGGATCCTTAGTATCCTGAAGCAGGATTAAGATATTTGAAACCTCTATTTTGTTTCGTATAACTGACTTTCCCACAGCCTTTCTCTTCACTTCCCTTCTTTGTTGCTTCAGTGTTTATATTTTCCTCCCCTCAGAAGAACTGGAAAAGTCATAGTTGCTTCACCAATTTATTTATTCTCTTCATTCAGGTGAAACCTTTGATTAAATAGTCCATGCATGCTTGTGTCTGTGATCAGGTGGCACTTTGAAATGTGAAGCAAGCAGTTGTGCCAAAATAAACCGCTTCCTTTTCGTCAGAGAATCAGAGGATAGCTTAGTAGGTGTCTTGGTTCTTTCTCAGCTTTCTTCATGGATCCTCAAAGCTGTCTGTGTTCTATATGTATAGTACCTTTCATTCTGCTCTCTACCCTCGCCAGTCCAGCAAGGACTTGCCAAGGACTATGAACCTGTGCTGATATTGCAAGCTGCCAAACTGGGGTACTGGAAGAACAGCTGTATGCCCCACTCTGCTGACATGGAGACAGTGATTCAGCAAAGAGACCAGTGGGAAGGTGAGATAGTTGCTCAACCCAGACTTGCCCTTGACTTGATGTAGTTCCCTTCTCCTTGGCAAATACAAGCCATGAAACAGTGAGGCTGAGATTACTGTCTAAGAGTATAGGATATCAGCTTAGAAGAGTTGCTCTCTTACCATGTCAGTTGCTGTGCTATTAAAGTGGAAGGTTGGTATCTGCTGGCAGATAATGTCTTGGACCAGCTGTGTATAAGTCAGTGCAATCTCTTTATGGCAAGTTGTTCTCTAAACAACTTAGATTGTTTTGCAAAGATCCCTATTCTGACATCACAGCAGATTAGATGTAAGAGTTAAGACCTTAGAATTATTGCCTTCTAAGCACAATCTTGTATCTTGATGTGAGGTGCTATGTTTTGTCTGTAATTTGTTTTTCAGTCTTGAAGCTAAAAGTTTGATTTCATTTCTTTAAGAAATCAATTTAATTTTTAATGTTTAGACTCTGCTGGACACGACCGTGAGGGAAGCTGATGAGTTTGAGGTGTTTCTTTCTTTAAAGGAAACCATTCCAAATACCATCCAATGAGAACATAGTACTCAGGACAAGTGTTATGTGAGGTGTATCATGGTCTGGCAAGGATCCTTTGCCAAGCTACAAGGTCAGTATAGGAACTGGCATTGATGAATTGTGATCCCACTGGCACAGAAAGAACAGGACACAGATATACGCCCTCTTTACCTGCTTGGAGACACCAGGCAGCTTGCGGCAGCTTCCAAAGCACTTCACAAGGCGCCCTTTCCTCTATGATTAGGAAGGAGTGTGTTTCTTCATCTTGTGAAACACCAGCAGCATATCTGAGCCTAGTCTCTGGAAGAGATCACAAATCGCTTCTTTTTAACATTATGTTTTTCAAACAATTATGCAAATGAGAATGGTCTCATGGTCAGAGGAGGAAAACCACTATGATACTGATTAAGAAGATGTAATTCCAATTTTTTTGGCTTCTGTCCTTGCTAATGAGCTGGTATCACTACAGAGTCTTTGACATTAGAGGTGGTGTGGAGTCAGGGCTGAGAACTGGGAAGGAGCTGAGTGGGGATCCTTGGGAAAAGACACAAGTGCTGTTGCTAAGGCATGTTTGAAGTGTCTGTCTGCTTTGTAGATCAAACTTCAGTCTGTAGTTGCCAGTCTCTGAGTCAGTTTTGGACATGTCTGGGATTAGTGAGTTTGTAGTTTGCATTAGGCATAGCTGTGCCCTTGAGGCAACAAATAGGAATTCTGGGTTTGATTTAACTTTTTTTTCCTGCTAATCTCTGAGACAATTGTAAAAAGAAATGCTTTGCCTCTGTATATGCACTGGGCGGTGGGTGTCGGCGGGAGGGGGTGTGGGAAAGAAAGAATTACAAGACAGCACTTCTGCTTTCAGTTCATCTCTAAATCCAATATTATTCTAATGGTTTTTAGTGCTCTGCAAGAAAACCAAATTTGAGCCACTGATAAGGCTTTATCTACAGGTAAATATTTTTTTCATCATAAGAAAACTGGGCTCTAGGGACCTGTAAAGAAATTATGTCCTTTTCCTCTCCACAGATTTGATAAGCTTTCAGTAAGAAAGTGGTGGTGAAGCAGGAGTTGAGGAAGAGGGAGTGAAGAGACAGCATCTACCTGCAAATATGAAATGATTTTATATTTAATAAAGGCAGTGAGCAAGGGGATGGGACTTGAACAAGTGGAAAGCCTTGATGGCTTTGACAAGACTTTTCTTTATTCTCTTCAGCTAACTGAGTCACTTGACAGGCTGGCATCAAGGTACATTCAAATTCTGACAGGCTAATTTAAGCTTGTGGTTCCAATGAAACATACATACAGCACTCATTATATTTAGTGACAATCAGTGTCATATTCTGCTTAAATGCCAACAGATCAACACATTTATTCAACTGCCTATGTGTAAATGAAGGAAGAAACCCAGTGAAGAAGGTAAAGCAAAAGGGTTAGGTTGGAGGTTTAGGTCTATTTTCACTCTTGATAATGCTCGGGATCCAGAAGGAGGATGGGAGGTTGATGATTAAGCTGGTCTGAGTCAGACTGGTAGAGGGGGAGACAGGAGAGTAATTGCCATAACTTACCATTTGATGTGATAAACAGTATTTTTCTTTCTGCAATAATTGAGCTAGCAATTGAAAAGACTGGTCTGCTTAGCAGAAGCTGCCTGCTGGACACTGAGTAAGCACAAAACTACCCAGCATTGAATAATCTTAACTACTTTTGGGAAAGGTGTTGAGGAAAGAAACTGATCTGTGCACTGCTGAAAGACAGCAATCCTCAGCCATGAGCTGCCACTCAAAACTGAGGAATTTAGACTGTGTGCAGCCTGATATTAGTATTACAATTCTACAATCAAAAATCTAAGTGATAAATAATTTTTTAAAAGCCTTGATTTTTTTCTTTTTCTTTTTGCAACTGTTTTGTATTTGCTTAATGTCACCTTCGTATGCTTGCTCTGGCAGACTTGATTTGTGGCTTGAAATTATCAGATAAATGTCTCTTGAGGGCATAGGTAACAAGGAATATGCTTTTTTAAGTGTTGGCTCATGTTTGTTGAATGTATATAAAGTTCCCATAACTCAAAGTTAGGATCTGTTTTATTATGTCATCTTTAGCTACTGTTACAATCTTAACACTATTGTGCTATAAATCTAGTGAAATGAAGACTCTATGATGTTGTTCTTTTTCCTTTCCAACTTTTAAATTCTCTTTTGATAGAAATTGTATTTTTCTGTTGGAGTAGATGCAGCTATTCAGCACTGTAAAATACATGAGGTGTGTTCTGTCAAATCTTTCTTGTAGCAGATGAAAAAAGCATGTATGCTTGTAATACCGTAACATTGGGCTTATTGTTTTACTTTTTTGATGATGATTGTTGAGGTCTGTGTGCAAAGCAGAGTCAGCTTGTGCAGAGTTTGCTGTCTTTGACCATTGCTAAGTTTGTTACGATTAATACTTTGATATAATCTTAAAGACAAGAGTTGAAGATGACTAAGATCTGTTTGTCTCAAGTCCCATTTGTCATTCTGTTCACATGGCATGTGCTGTGTTTTGTATATTCAGACAGGCTCTACTGTTTTCTGATCAACAGACACCAAAACATGGCTAATTAAGGTACAAGGAGTCTACATGTTTAATTTATGTTACATGGCAGCCTTTGGCTTTAACTTCCAGCCTATTTTAATTTTTGGCTTGACAATTAGCAAAATTCAGTTGTCACTTTGAGGACAGAGGAACAGAAACTTGCACTGAAATCTTGCAGATGGATTTCATTGAAGCTACTTGAATCTAGAATCTGTCTTTGAAATGCTATTACTACCAATGGTAGGATTTATATTTTAATGTTTGTTTTGTTTGTTTTACAAATGTCCTAAAGAGTTACCAACTTATAGAAGGAAAATGTAAGCTGTATCTTATCTGGATTATTTGAAAATTTTATGTAGGCTTTATCTCATTTTAAGGTATTAATATGTATCCCTGTCTTCCATCATCACAAGCTTTCATTTCTCTATGAGTTTATGTTGATTATGTGCTAATGTGATGATGCTGTCATTCAAAATGAAGATAGACATTTTAATGCTAATTCACTGATTTCAGCTTTGGAGAGAAACCTCTAGTTAGATCCATCATGATAACTTTGTATGACATATGTCACAGTTTGGAATTGATCCAACTAAGTGTTATGTTGTAAACACCTTGTTTCCCCTCCAGTGTTCAGAGACTGAGATGTAATTTATTCCAGTCAGGATATACTTTGACAAGCCAGCTGAATGGGATGCAGCTGCTGTTTTTAAATATTTCCGCCTTTCTCTGCTTTTCAGTTTTTCCCAGATGTCATAATCTTCAGAGCTCTCTATGCTAGCATTACAGGCAGCTCTGCCAAGGGTTAGGAGGAAGTGAGAGAGGGATGCGCTGGAAGGAAAAGTAGCCCATTATACTCATTATAGAAAGGGATGGACAAAGAAAATCCTTCTGCACTGATGAATAACTAATTCACTTGGATACTAAATCTAACAGTTACTGTGCATTTGATGAATGCTTTGAAATTTCTATATGTGGAAAGACATTTTGTAGTAACACGAATCAGACAGAGTGAAACAATAAGACTTTTAAACCCAGAGATTATACCATAGCTGAAATGATGTTGTTTTTGCTTTGGAATACAAAAGCTTTGAAAGCCAGTGTATTTTCCTCCACTCCACAAGTAATAAGTATTGAAGTAGTTTTCACATATCAATAGAGATGCTCATTTCTTAAACCAGTCCTTCCAAGCCAGTGAAACATTTGCTGGATAACTTTTAGGGACGTTTGGTATAGTTCGTCATTGTCCTTTTTCAGTGGAATGAGCAGTGGAGTTATTCCATGCGGTGTTTTGAAAGTGCAACAGTGTATGTGTAGAAACTAAGTCATTATCTCTCGATGACTGCCAAAGAAACAGTAAAGCGTATCTTTAATTTGTTCAGCCATAAGCATCATAAAAACTTATTATCCCATCCTTAGCTAAACATATATGATCTTCTGTGGTATGGATTATCTGAGTATTTAGTTGACTTCAGCAGAAGTCTGACTTACTCATTTTAAATGACATAAAAAATATTTTGTCAAACATTAGTTTTCACCAACAATGGCTAATTTTATTTATAGTTTCTCTCTCTGATTTTTCTTCTGCAGTCAATATTTTTTTACTTCAACAATTAAATAAATTGGGATAAAGGGAGACAGTTATACCTTTGTTAGAGTGGAACAAATGAAATTAGAGTTAGGTCTTGGGTTTTATTGACTCTTGCAAACTTTATTGTTGATTTTTAGAGCTAAGAAATAAAATGCAAATTTGCTACACTTCATCTATCAAACATATTTAAGGGAGAATAATTCTTTCACTGTTCTTTCCATGTTCTTTAACTGAAGATTAAAATAAAGACTGTCTAGAGTGAAAGAATACCTTTCCTCTTAGAGATCAGATTGCAAGAAGAAAACAGTAGGGAAAGATGATATTTAGGCCTTTTAAATAATTTCTGGGATGCCGTGATATCCCTGAACAGACTTGGGGTAGATTAGATTGAATTTGCAACAGCTTCTCTATGAAGGGTCCATCTATACAGAAAGCCTTCACAACTCTAACACATACTGTATACTGCTTTGGGAATTGCTCTGAAAAAAAATCTTCCATTGATGGCTTTTAGATGTTTATGCTTCCTACAGTACAGGACAGTTGTACAGAGAATAATCTGATTTTGCGTAAATGAAGATATCAGATTTTAGAAGTTTTGCTATTAAAAAAAGAAATTTTGCACTGAATAAGCATAGCATAATACACTCTGATGGGAAGTTCTTCAGGCTACCTTACATGCACTTCTACAACTACCTGAAAGAAGGTTGTAGCCAGATGGGGGTCAGCCTCTTCTCTCAGGCAACCAGTGATAGAACAAGAGGACTTAATCTTAAACTGCACCAGGGGAAGTTTAGATTGGACATTAGGAAGAATTGCTTCACAAAAGAGGTGATTGGACATTGGAATGGACTTCCCACGGAGTGGTGGAGTCACTATCCCTTAAGGAGTTTAAGGAAATACTGGCCGCAGCACTGAGTGCTGTCATCTAGTTGATGTGATAGTGTAAGGTCATAGGTTGTACTTGATGATCTCAGAGATTCTTTCCAACCTGTTGATTCTGTGATATTGTTTCCTGGAAAGTGAGATAAGAAAATTGAGACAAACATGCAGTTTGCAGAGGTGAAGTGAAGAAGAGCTTTACTGGTGATGTCCAGTGATCCAAAGAGAAAAAAAATAACAATCTCTTCATATTTATGACTTTCTTAGTGCCCACCCATCATACCATCCAACTAAAGTCCATCTTACTATTACGTCCCTTAAACATCCAACAGAATTGTCTCTTGTTACCTATCTCCACCCAGGCATGCCTGTCGTAGGTCTGGGAAGCCTAACTCCATGTTTTCTCTTACTACCCCTCTTATCTATACAGAAGAATGCAAATATTTTTGAACATAGGCCCTTCCAGAAGGGTTATCCAGCTACCTAACTAAAGTGATACCCCAAAATATTAATCATACCCCTTAAGGCATCAATATCATACCCAATGGGTATGATAAAACTAATGTTTTAAAGCATGTGTAACTATGTCCTTTTGAGTAAGGGCCAACTGAATAGCTAAGTTGCCAATTAATGTGGCTCGTAATTTTAACTTTTGTGGTTCATATTCTATTTTGTCATAGGGTTGAAAGAGAGAATAGGTGGAAAATGGTGAATTGACAGTAACTTTCTAGTTTCTTGTAATCTTCAGGCTCTCTTTGAACAAAGCAAAAGACAACTCTTTGTGCCTTCTAGTTCCCCCCACACGGTGCCAGCAACATGGTCTGATGAAAACTACATCATTTTTCAAGTCTGCTAGTATTTATTTTCTTGAGAAATGGCCTACATACTTCTAGTTTGTGTGGTGGTTTTTATTTTCCTTTGTTTCTTCATTCTGCTCTTATATTTCCTTTTCATAAAAGGAAAACAAAATTGTGTAAAAAAAAGTTCATTCATATTTCATCATCCACGGATTCTGTTCTGCAAACCTGGATGGTTTATGCAATGAGAAATTGAAGCAAAATTTATAGGTGCAGAAAGCACTGTCAAAATCTTACCATCCATATCACAAAGTAAACTTTTTTCCTGAATCTTGACTCCTTCTTTCAATTAAAATCTACATTTATTGCTTCTACAAAGCCAAGATGTTGATATGATGAACTTACAAGAAAAAACAGCAGAAAAGTTTTCAATGTTTATATTCAAGAAGGATCTGTGTATAATACGCCTTCCTTTTTTGAATAGTGTCTCTATGCAGAAAAAGTCAAGGGTAACAGTTGCTTACAGCTGTGATTCCCTCAGATCTTTTATCAAGGCAATGAACTTCAGTTTTACCACAATCTGTCTTGATTTCTTCCTTCAGAATGCCCAGTCCTGAAAAATGAAGTGTCTACCCGAGTTAGATGTGCAGGCTAGTGTAAGCTGAGCAGAAATCTTCATCATATGGTTTATTTCAAGACATTTCCACATTGGATCTGGTAAGCAAAATAAGAATATATTTAANATTAAAAAAAGAAATTTTGCACTGAATAAGCATAGCATAATACACTCTGATGGGAAGTTCTTCAGGCTACCTTACATGCACTTCTACAACTACCTGAAAGAAGGTTGTAGCCAGATGGGGGTCAGCCTCTTCTCTCAGGCAACCAGTGATAGAACAAGAGGACTTAATCTTAAACTGCACCAGGGGAAGTTTAGATTGGACATTAGGAAGAATTGCTTCACAAAAGAGGTGATTGGACATTGGAATGGACTTCCCACGGAGTGGTGGAGTCACTATCCCTTAAGGAGTTTAAGGAAATACTGGCCGCAGCACTGAGTGCTGTCATCTAGTTGATGTGATAGTGTAAGGTCATAGGTTGTACTTGATGATCTCAGAGATTCTTTCCAACCTGTTGATTCTGTGATATTGTTTCCTGGAAAGTGAGATAAGAAAATTGAGACAAACATGCAGTTTGCAGAGGTGAAGTGAAGAAGAGCTTTACTGGTGATGTCCAGTGATCCAAAGAGAAAAAAAATAACAATCTCTTCATATTTATGACTTTCTTAGTGCCCACCCATCATACCATCCAACTAAAGTCCATCTTACTATTACGTCCCTTAAACATCCAACAGAATTGTCTCTTGTTACCTATCTCCACCCAGGCATGCCTGTCGTAGGTCTGGGAAGCCTAACTCCATGTTTTCTCTTACTACCCCTCTTATCTATACAGAAGAATGCAAATATTTTTGAACATAGGCCCTTCCAGAAGGGTTATCCAGCTACCTAACTAAAGTGATACCCCAAAATATTAATCATACCCCTTAAGGCATCAATATCATACCCAATGGGTATGATAAAACTAATGTTTTAAAGCATGTGTAACTATGTCCTTTTGAGTAAGGGCCAACTGAATAGCTAAGTTGCCAATTAATGTGGCTCGTAATTTTAACTTTTGTGGTTCATATTCTATTTTGTCATAGGGTTGAAAGAGAGAATAGGTGGAAAATGGTGAATTGACAGTAACTTTCTAGTTTCTTGTAATCTTCAGGCTCTCTTTGAACAAAGCAAAAGACAACTCTTTGTGCCTTCTAGTTCCCCCCACACGGTGCCAGCAACATGGTCTGATGAAAACTACATCATTTTTCAAGTCTGCTAGTATTTATTTTCTTGAGAAATGGCCTACATACTTCTAGTTTGTGTGGTGGTTTTTATTTTCCTTTGTTTCTTCATTCTGCTCTTATATTTCCTTTTCATAAAAGGAAAACAAAATTGTGTAAAAAAAAGTTCATTCATATTTCATCATCCACGGATTCTGTTCTGCAAACCTGGATGGTTTATGCAATGAGAAATTGAAGCAAAATTTATAGGTGCAGAAAGCACTGTCAAAATCTTACCATCCATATCACAAAGTAAACTTTTTTCCTGAATCTTGACTCCTTCTTTCAATTAAAATCTACATTTATTGCTTCTACAAAGCCAAGATGTTGATATGATGAACTTACAAGAAAAAACAGCAGAAAAGTTTTCAATGTTTATATTCAAGAAGGATCTGTGTATAATACGCCTTCCTTTTTTGAATAGTGTCTCTATGCAGAAAAAGTCAAGGGTAACAGTTGCTTACAGCTGTGATTCCCTCAGATCTTTTATCAAGGCAATGAACTTCAGTTTTACCACAATCTGTCTTGATTTCTTCCTTCAGAATGCCCAGTCCTGAAAAATGAAGTGTCTACCCGAGTTAGATGTGCAGGCTAGTGTAAGCTGAGCAGAAATCTTCATCATATGGTTTATTTCAAGACATTTCCACATTGGATCTGGTAAGCAAAATAAGAATATATTTAATTTTGTTTTTTTGTTTGTTTATTTTGGTTTTGTTTTTACAAACACAGTAATTTAAACTATTTGCATTCCTGTCCAGAAAATTGAATCTAAATTATTTCAAACATGGGAAAAATAAAAATGTTTTTTCCATCTGAAGTTTAATATGAGATTTTAAAAAAATAATATATTTATTATATGATTCAACTCACTGTTATAATTTTATGGCAATCAGAAATGTTAAAAAAGTGTCACTAAATGTGCACAATTCTGCCAGGAAAGATTATATTTATGCTGTAAACTCAGTATGTGTCCTGGTTTTAGACCAGAAGGGAGCGCAGTAATGACAAGAGAACCCAATAGAAAAACAAGAACAAAACCAACAAGCTTTATTATACATACACACACAAACTGACAATAAAAACTCAGAGACAGACAAATCAAGCTCTTCCGAGGCCAGTGGCTAGTGTGAGGGAGGAAGCTAGGATGGTGCTGGGTCCTCGCTGGGGTTTCCTGAAAAACACTGGAAAATTAAAGGAACAAGGGAGACCCCCCTCCCCCAGGGAAGAAAAAAAATACCACAGCTGATGGAAGGATGTGGTCTTCAGCCCTTGCCACTGGAGCCGAAATTCCACTCACGCCACTGGAGCAAAGACGAGCAGGGATGCTACTCCACCGATCGAGAGAGAGATGGCCCCCAGGATCACGCTTTAGGGGGAATGAATCCTGTGTGATTTCAGGGTCCCTCCTGGGCGCAGGGCACCTCTGGATTGGCTAACTGGTGCCCAGGAACCAACCCCTCCGAGATCTCGCTGCAGGACAACATGGCGGCACCTTCTGCCAGACCGCCACGTGGCCAGAGCCCAAAGGGGGGGATTGGGGCCACCCATGGGCACCGTAGGGCACCTTAGGGGCCCCGGCACCGAAACTGGGCTGCCCTCAACCCATGCTAGCGGCAACCACTCGCAGCAGGGTGGTTCCCCTGCTGTGAGGGCCACTGACAACTCTGTCCGGTGCTGTGTTTTCACGTGCACAGGAAAAACCCACTGCGCATGCGCGTAGTGCTGGGAACAGCCAAGCCGAGTGCACCGGCACCCAGTGCCACGCCACTGCTGGGACCTCGGGCAGCTTCGTGCCTGCCACACCACTGCCACACTGACCGGCAGGGGAGGTGACGGGCGCTCCTGCTGCCCACAGCAGCCGCAGGGCAAACACTGGCAGTGGCACCCCCTTCGCCACTAGCAGCATCTGGGATGACCCCACACTCACCACACCATTGCCACAGCTCGCGGCAGCTGCAAACCGGCGGGGGAGGTGGCAGGCACCTCCGCTGACTCGGGAATGGAATGAGGGCAGTCCCTTAGCTGTTGCCGGCACCTGCGGTGCTGCCCCTTCCAGGCGAACCACGTGGGAGGTGACAGCCGCCCCGGCCAGCCCGCAGGGGCAGGAGAGGGCACCCCCCCTGGCCCCAGCGCTGGCGGCCACGAGGTGGGATGGTGCCCATGCCGCACACGCCTCCGCCACCAGACTAGTCCGTCTCCCCTTCCCTCTTCCCACAAGAGAGGCAAAAAAAACAGGGAAAAAGGGAAAACAGGTTTTAACGTCAGAAACCTGATTTCACCCCATAACAGTATGAAAATTATATTCTGAAGTACTAGTTTCTGAATTCATAGACAAGTACTCTGCTCAAGTGCACATGGCATGTAGTGATTTTTTTTTAGCACTTTCTGGTGGCTTAAGTTGATCATTGTGACCTAATGGACCCTTCCTCATCCTTCATATAGGAAGAAGACTAGATGGAAGTGGTAATTTTCTATGTTTTTTTCCCCTTGCTCTACTAAATTTCTCTCAGACCTCTTCAGTCATGAAGAGTAGTTTCTACTGATAGTCAGCATATATTTCATTTCTGGTGCTTGTAAGTGTGGGAGTTGACAGTGGAGAAAACCCTTCCATACAAAAAGTGAATTCCTAGAACAAAAGGCACTTTCATTTCCCGCGTGACAACTTCACAGATTGTGTAATTCAAATTTTAAAAAACCCTATGAAGTCTTGGACAACAGTAATACCTGCTGAAAAGTGATTGCTTTTAAGTTAGTAAGCAGAAAGAGGTCAGCTTTACTTTAATAGCTTGGCAATCAGAACACTGATTTTAAAATACTATCTGAATGACCAACATTATTTTTCCATCTTCTCTTTTTTATGGTGGCTAACATGTTTCACTAGATTTGTGCTTCATTTTTGCCGTGACGTGATAATCAGAAGTCAAGATACAAAGATTTTTTGTGGTATGAAAACAAAATTTATTTTTCTGAGCAGTCAGTATTTCCTAGAAACTTAAGATTTTTTATACAAAGATTTTTTTTTTTTAGTATGTAAACAAACTTTATTTTTATGAGTAGCTAGTGTCTCCTTGAAACTTAATAATCTTAATTTTTGAAATTAATCTGGGTTTAATAGATTAGCTTGTGAAACCTTTTCAGTACAATGGGTACACTTGGCAAATAAATGGCTCCATGCAAACACCTTGATTTGTTCTTTCCATCCTGTCTTCCACACTGCAGTGACCAGCATACCATCATTCATCAAAGGAGATTTATGGCAATGATACAATCATTGTTGGAGTGAATGGATGAATATAGGGATCTACAGCTGTTTAACAGTTAAGATCAGATTTTGTTGTTGTTATCAGAAATGTCAAACACAGGTAGAGGAAAAATTTTGTACTGCTGTTTGCATAGATGGTATATTTTTGACCCTATGCAAGTCCAAGATGAAAATATGTTTCCTTCTCTCTTCTAGGAACTCCTGTCTCTGGCATTTATACCCAGATAAAATAGACATAAATGTTGTTTCCAGAGATAAATATAGGGGGATATGTTGGTATAACTTGGAGTAATTCCATTTATAGTTATGGTGTTTAAAACTTACTGGTATTTTATTTGCTTTATTTCTCATACTCACTTCTGTTGCTTGTCTGTTTCTTCTGCTTCTTCTCACATACAAACTCATTCTCCAACCTTATGCAGTGCAATAACTAATATTTTTTGTTCCATGCGAGAATTCTCTTCAAGAAGGAGAACTGGGAGAATGGTGTTTTTTGTTACTCATTACTCATTACTCCTTTCTCTTGTTAGCTTGGACCACCCATTTCTTTTGTTTGTTTTCTCTTTGATTCCTTTTGCAGTGTGGCAATAGTGTTTTGTGTACACTTTTGGTGTCAGGGCTAACACCAGCAGAGCTTCTACTGATGGCTTGTCAAAGAAAAGTGGAAAAAGATTTTGGATAAAAATGTGAACATGGAAAATTCCAGCTTGTCCAGACAATCTGAACAATAGGACTACATGTGGACTGGCATGCCATGTGAAACTGTTATCAGAAAGTTGTTACCCAAGACTTCACATGTGGAGGATTGCTAATTCATTCAGACTTTCCGTCAGAGCACAGTTTGCTGAAAAGAAACAAGTGGAACAGAAATGGGAGCAAATAACCTTTTGTTCTTATGACTTAAAATTTTAGGAGCAAGCAGGGTGCAAGAATGCTGCTTGGTATTCTGAGGCAAATGCAAATATCAAGTATGATTTTTTTTGTAAAGATAGACCAATTTTTTACTGCATTTGTCAGAACTCTTATCTGACATCACACTCATTTCCAAGCTAGAGTCTAAGTAAATACTGAAACAGTTCACAATTATTAAAAAATTCACTGGTTTTGACGTGGGGTTGGGATTGTTCAAAGGTTATGTAGTGACTCATACGTGTGAAATTTAACCTAACAGTGCTGAATAGAGTAGGACTAGCAAACTGGGCCAATGCCCTTGGTAAATGACTACTGGTTCACAGATATCTGTTAGTGTGACTTCCCTTCTGCTTTTATGCTGCTTATTACTTCTTTACACACAGAGGCTCATAAAGCTCCAAAACAACTCACAAATAGATTCCTGGTACCTCATAGTGAATTTTGCTCCAATACATGATGACAATCCATTGTGTGGAGGTGGTACTGAATGATTCTAAAAGGCAGAGCATGGTGTTGATCCACAAGTTGCAGATTTGCATGAATTGAAAGCTTTAATTTGATCATTCAGGGTGGCTCCATTGAAGTGATTTTACAGCTTTGTGTTAGCCTTTCTGGGAGTTGTTTATGGTATTAATATGTTGCAGGTTGGCTCAGCATCATGTTCAGTCTTGCAGTGGACTCACATAGTAAATGGACGGTTGAGCTCTATGAAAAATTCTCAGTCTTATTTCCAAAATACACAGTAATGTTCACTGCTTCCTCAGAGTCCATTATCTGCTTTGAGGGAGTTTTTATCAAAGCAGGCATAGTACAACTTCATGTTATGGATTCTTTTTTTTTTACTCCATTATTGCCTCTTATTGGTACTTCAAGCTGGTTGTGATTAATACAATACACCTGTTTCTATATTCTTCCTGTTAGTCTATGTTTTTTTGCTATTAGGTTTATGTCCTAGAAAGTGATCCTTTCTTTCAAAATTTGTTAGAAGCTTCTCAAGAATTTATATCTTCATGCTGAGGAATAAGTGCCTGGAACTGACACTACATAGAGCAAGTCTGACAGCTGCTCTCTGTGATCCTAGGAAGTGAGGACTGTGAAGCAACTGAGGGATAATTGCACTTGCTGCTTTGACTTCCTCTCTCATGGTTCTCTGCAAATCTTCAGTCTGCCCACAACTAGAAATGACACAATGTGATGAGATATAAGCTTAAAGTAGCCTGGCCTGGCTAAGCTTTTGTTAGCATAGGGCATATTCCAAAATGACAAAACAGGAGGCATTTGAATACCTCCTGTTTCCAAATTTATTTCTTTCAGGAAAGAGACTCTGATGATACCTTTATGAGCAAAACCAGACCATTTGAAGCGTCCTCAGCCCTATTTCTGTTTGCTGGACACTTGTTGTGTTCACCTTGTTTGTGTATTTCTGTAGTATCAGTGTGGGTCTAGATTTTGCTGCTGACTCTCAGTGGCTTCACAGCCTAGCTCCTACATGAACTTGTCTCAGGGTTCAAAAAGACCTCATGTCTTCTTTCATTCTAGCAGCTTGCACATGCATGAGGGTCCTGAACTGCTTGGTGTTGGTGGGTACTTGGCATTGGCCTTGCCCTCTTAGCTCACTTAGTGGGGGCAGAAAGGAAGTTTTCCCTGAGGAACTGGCTTATCTTGATGCTCAGAATAGCTCAGCTTCATGGACGTCACTTGTCCACACTGTTCTCTGTGTCGCTAATGTTGTTCAGCCCTTGTAATCTTGCTTCAACCAGCCAACTGTTTTTTGCTTGAAGGCCTTATCTCAGGGAGTTCTTGCTGCTTCTAGGCTTAATTTCTGTTTCCTTGTTCCTCCACTAGTCAAAGCTTCAGAGTGCAAGCTGTCAGGGCAAATACTTTACCTCCTCCATGGGATTTACTGCCCTCCCTCCCCAAGCTGACATTCAGATTAACTTCAGTATTGCTTCATAGGAAGCCTTTGTCTGAAGTTTAGTGTAGAATGTGTGAGAGGCTTTCATATACCTTCAAAAGTTTTAAGGCTATTTTGAGGGCCATCAATTTATGTTCTATCACATTCATGCTAATGCAAAAATAACTGCTGAATCTCTGAACCTAGTGTAGTTACTCTGTTTTCATATTTTTTTTAACTGAAGAACATTTCTGTTATTTGCTTTTCTGATGCTTACCTGAACCTTCTGAGGTTGTCTCTAAAATGATTGTTTTGGTCTTAATTTTTAAAAAGATGTTTAGGTTTGTACATATCCCATGAAATCAGTGCTCTTCAGGCCAAGAAACCTTTGAAAAGACTGGCCCTCACTATTTAGTATAATTACTTTCTCATATTTTTCTCTATTTTTGCCATTTTATTTGGTCAAAATCAAGTGAAACATTTGAAATTAGATTAAAGAGGTTGTTGATAATTCCCATTATTTAATTGGTAACCACCTCAAAAAGCCCTTCTCTTCAACGAAATAAGACATTTGAATACAAATATATTAAACACTCTGTTATGGGGTGAAACAAAATGCTTTTAGCAGTTAAGACATTTTCCCTTTTCTATGTTTTTTTCCTCTTCTGGGGGAATGGGGAGGGGTGTTGTGAGGTTTTTTGGGGTTTTTTAGGGGTTTTTGGGGAGGGGGAAGAGGACAGGGTGTTTTAAACCTTTGNTGCTGCTGAATCTTGGATTTGTCTACACGCGGAGGTTGGTCTTGGCACGAAGACGAGGAGTGATGTTACCACAGCCACGTCCAGAGCAGAAAGAGGAAGATGGCGCCCGCTCTCCCTTTTTTATGGGGGACCTGCTCTGCACATGCACAGATGGCCCCCAGGGGGCCGGCTTTCATCTGATCGGACGATCGGCACCTGGGGCCTGCCCCCCGCTTGCTCACGGGAGTGCCGGGTTGGACTGGAAGTGACGCCGGCCCCACAGGCCAGAAAGGCATATCCGGTAATGGCAGCGCCCTCAGTGCCATGCGGCCGCGGCACAGCCCCAGCCCCGGCGCCCGTGGCCCAGACCGGAAGTCATGCCGGCTCCACAGTCCGGAAGTGCATATCCGGTAATGACGGCACCCTCAGCGCCATGCGGCCGTGGCCCTGGTGCCGCGCGCCTGTGGCACCATTTGGCCGCGGCACCATTTGGCTGTGGCCCCCACGCCCATGGCCCGGACCAGAAGTGATGCTGACCCCACAGGCCAGAAGTGCATATCTGGTAATGGCGGCGTCTGCGGCGCCACGTGGCTCCGGCCCTGGCGCAGCCCCATGGCGCCCACGGTGCCACGCGGGCATGGCGCAGCATGGCCCCGTCACAGCCCTGCAGCGCCATGCGGTTGCGGGGCAGCCCCGGCCCCGGCGCGACCCCCCCGTGTGCCCGCGCCCAGCAGGGAATGGGGGGGGAAGACGGTTTTATTTTCTAACCCACAACACCGTGGCATGCTACGGGTAGTGGGGGCAACACCTGCCGCCCCCCCTGCCGGTTCGCTCCGTGGCAGCAGCTGTGGGTGAGGTATGGGGACTGCCCCCGTCCTGTAGGCACTGGCCTGGCTGTTCCTGGCACTGCTTGCATGTGCGATGGGTTTCCTGCTCGCACAAAATGTGGTGCCGAGCAGAGAATGCTGGCAGCCCTCACGGCAGGAGAAACCACCCCTGCGAGTGGCTGCCGCTGTCACATGGTGTGGGGCAGTCTGGTGCTGGTGCCACATGACATCCCATGGCACTCGCAGGCGGCCCCCTCTCCCACCTTGGGCCCCGACCATGAGGCATTTTGGCAGGAAACGCTGCCATATTACCTTGTGACAAAATCTTAGGCGGGAGGTTCCCAGGCACCATTAGCCAATCTGGAGACGACCTGCACTGGGAGGGACCCCAAGATCATGCGGGATTAGACTCCCTTAAAGCAGTGATCCTGGAAGCCATCTTCCTCTTCCAGGCTTGGTGGTCATCAGAGCTGAGTCTCCACCCATGTCTGCTCAGCATTTTCCCCTGGCACGAGCAGTAGCGCAGCTTCAGCGACAATGGAGGCAGGGCGGGGGCTAAGGACCACATCACTCACCAGCTGTGGTATTTTTTCTCTCCCCCTTAGGGTCCCCCTGGGTTTCTTTTATTGTTCCTGTTTTCCAGGAAACCTTGGCGAGGACCCAGTGCCATTCTATCTTCCTCCCTCACTCCAACAGCCCAACAGCCAGCCCTGAAGGAGCACAGTCTGTCTCCCTTGTGTTTTGTTTGTTGGGTTTCTTTGTTTGTAAAATAAAATCCTGTTGGTTGTTCTTCTATTGCATTCTCTCGTCATTTTTAGAGCCCCTTAGTGTCCAAACCAGGATGCTCTCACAAAACTTAAATGCAGAAAGAACCCAGAAAGATGGTTAGACCTATACAGTATTTTGTCAGTGAAGGTATAGTATTATGCATAAATAAATTACTCTCAAAGTTTTAGTCTGTGCCCTACCTGTGAAAGCTTAGTAGCAGATCTTGAATGAAGGGTTTTCCATTTACTAGTCAGTAGCAAGTTCATACAATTGTATAGTAATCAACATTGTCTTGAACCTTCTTCGAAGGGAGATTGATTGTAACAAAATCACTTCAGATCCTGCTTTGGATTTCAGTAGAAATAAATTTAAAAGAGATGTGATTAAAGGCCATGCTTTCCATTGCATTCAAGAGATATCAAAAGGTTTTACAAAGGGAGAGATAAAAGATTGAGGATTACCTCGCTGTCTAGAGGACTCAGCTACATTGAAACAGACTAAATCTACCTCAAACTTGGAAATTTGGCTGTGTGGCCCTGGGAAGAAAACTAATGTTCCTCTTGCCTCAGTCTTGATACCTTCATGGTACTGAGCTTTTTACTTCTATGCATGGCCCTGCAGGAGTAGGTGTAGCCTTGGAGGGAAATACTGTGGTGGCTGTGGCTGAGATGGAAAGGACATCCCTGTGCCGCTTGGTCACAGTCAGGGTTCTCTCCACCATCCTGACAGGTGAGGCTGGGCTGTACTCTCTGTTCATCAGTCTGAAACAGAAGTGGCACACAGAATGGTGAGATGAGATATGCCCAAGTTTTGGTGTCTAGCCAGTTAATTCTGTAATGTGTTTTAAATCTGATTGTTAAGTGATTATCTTTTCAAAAACCGTTAGTCAGTTGCTCAGTACTGAGAACTCAGTTCTGCCTCTTCACAACCCACATTAAAAATCCAGGCCTAGAAATCTTGAGGGCTTTTCCCTTTTCTCAAGAAACTGGACAGACTTGCTCAGAAGGACCAAGCTGTGAAGCAGGGCTGTGGCTCTGTCAATGCATGTTTAGGTGTTCCTGAGACATAAGTGATACAAGCTGCTTTCTGGAGATGTGCTTTTGTTCAGTACTGGAGAAAGAAGTAAATGCTTAAAGTAAGGCTTGTAGACTAGGACTCCTAAGGCCTCATTTCTTCTTTATAGCTCAGGATTTTTTCTGTAATTTCCATGAAAAAAAAAAATCACGGAATACTGAAGAGAAAGAGCCCTTGAAGTGGAAGTTAAGTGAGTGTTAACAGCCTCTCACTTTACTTATTGACCAGATAACTTGCCTTTATCTGAGATAAATTTTGAAGGTGACTGTAATCTTTTGACTCAAAACACCTGGAAAAAGTTGTTATATAAATGATGGGCTATGACAGTGTCCTATCTTTTTCTTCCTGTACCCATGGTTTAAAAAGTTACTTCTGTTTTGGTTTGATTTGTTCTGGAGACTTGTAGGTGTACAGTTGAAGAAAAGGCTTCATTCAGATCTGAATTCAGTACCTGAACTCTAGAAACTGATTAAGAGTTCATACATCCCAATTTCCTACTGGTTTGCTCAAAGAGAACAATCTTATTAAGGCATTTATTTTGCTTGGTCTTCTAAATTGACACATTAGCATAAATTGAGTGCTGATGGCAAGTTCCTGCCTTTGCTATGGAAATCCAGTGTTCTCCCAAAAGCAGGAATTTCAGTACCTTGCCTTTAGGTGTTTACATCATCTCCTAGTCTCTAGTACTGGGAGAACTGCTTCTGTACATATACAGAGCTTTGGAAGCTGTTCTGCTCCATATTGAAAATCCGCGGTTCCTTGGTGTTACTGAGCAAAATTTAGAAAGTTTTTAGCATGTGGTGAGCACAGATGTTAGTTGTAGCCAAACTGGATCCATCTTTGCAGAACAGGTGTATACATTGTGAAACGTGAAATAGAAATAGTAATTAGTGAGCTTTTTGGTAGCATGATGTCTTTACTCTTGAATCTTGAGTATCTCATCTTCGTGCTTTGCTGCTAATAAAATTTAGTTAGTCTTAAGTTCATTTGTAGTTCACCTCTCTAGAAAGGGCTTTGACTTGTTTATAAGGCTTTTTTTATTGCTCTGCAGCTGAGTGGATTCATGTTGATGCTTCATTATAGACTGAATAGCATAAACAGTGAACATGAAGTAGAAAAATTGTTGTTTTAAATTCCACTAAATTCCTTGGCTTAAAAATCCTAATCCTTAAAATCAGATGTTCTACATGGAAATATGTTGTACTACATCTGTTTAAATGTGCATAGGCAACAATAGAGATAGCAAAAAGAAAATTTATTGACACAATTGTTGCAATAAGGAAGGATAGTAGTTAGTTGAAATCATGTTTCATTCTTCCAGGTTTGTTACCTCAGGACTCTAATGAATAGCCCTGCACAATCAAATGCTTTACAGACATCATTTGCTCAAAACACCATTTCCACATTTAATGACTGGTTGTTGACTGCTTTGTATATCTAGAATTTCCTTTTCCTTATTTTAAGACTAGCATTATGGTATTCAAAATATTTGCTTTTGTCAGTGTTATAATACCTTGAGTTCAAAAGACTGTAATTGAAGATTCTTTTTTGATACCATTCAATAACTATAGAAGAAAACAAAATACTTTGATTGCATGTTTAAACTGAGCAAGTGGAAGAGGTAATGCTCCAGTATTAGCCTTTTTTTTTTTCCTATTATAAAATGTCCTTTTGAATTGCTATGTACAATTAATCAATTTGGTTGTTTTTAAAGCTGCTCATCCTTTTGCCCTTTAAAAGCAACAGCAAGTAGCTGTAAGTCTGAAGAGGAATAAGTGTAAAGAATAGCTGATACATTTGCGAAAGAGCTACTACATTCCTTTCATTGGTTGCAGTCAGGAAAAACCTCAGGAGCATAATAAACATATAAAAGAAAATTGTTTTAATGTCTTTGAGCAGAAAGTTGTTGTTATCAGATAAAATTTCAATGCTGCTTTTTGCATGATGCTTCGAGAAATATAATATTGTTGGTGTTTTTTCTTTCTTTGACTTTTTAGTGTGAAACAAAAGGTGTTACTTCCACGAAGAGCATTAACATTGTATCTGCATTTGTCTTAATTTCCTTCCATACTGCTGCCTTTATTATATTCCTTATATTAGACAGCACTACAATCAGTGTTTAATTGTGTAGACACCATTGTGGAAAAACATCCATACTATGGAGGGGCATCTAGGTCCATTGGTTCTAAAGCTTTTTTTGCTAAAAGTTATGCTGAGCTGAGTGTTCTTAAGTGAGTTTTCATGTTTGACAGGTAAAAGCATAACTGTTCAACATAGGAGGCAGAATCAATCCGAGCTACTTAAATTAAAAATTCTAGGTCTCTCTCTCTAATTCTCAAACACCATTATATAGTACGTTTTAGGATCAAGTCATGTTGCAAACAAATTTGTATGTCTTGAAAGCAATTGTATTACTGCACTGTGTTACTGAAACAGTGAAGCCTGTCAAAGTATTGACTTAATTTAAAACTAAAAGAAAAATCCACACCAAAATATACAGATCTAAATTGTGTGAAAATTTTCTGGAGCCACAGTTTATACACAAACTGTATTGATTTAACTACTAATTATTCAAAGCCAATTCACCTGCATTCTCACCAGGTGTCAAGGCAGAAATACAATTCCTAAAGAAAGACATGGAGCTGTGCACTGTAGCCAAGTTCTGGAGCTGAGCATTCCTTACTGAATGGGTGGGAGTCTGATAGGGAGCTCAAAGTGCATTTCAGGTCTGACAGAGTAAACAGCTGAGAAAATATGGTTTATAAACAGGACATGTTATACACAGAGGTCCATAATGTTACCTTAAAGCCACTTTTCAGGATACAACTGTATTTAAGTTCTGTATAGCTTACTGTTTCTTTCTGACAAAATAACTTGTTCCTGAGTTCATAGAATCATATAATAGCTTGGGTTTTGCCTGTATAGATCAGAACTACTCTTCTTGCTGTTAGAAAAGAGTATAGTGAAAAGTCAAGAATGGGGGAATGGAAATATTTTTGTAGACAAAAATACAAGTGTTTTGGAGTCATGCTCTTCTGAAAAGTCAATTGTTGTTCTTAAACTCCAGCCTGCAGCTAAGCACCACACAGCCCCCTACTGATCTAACAGAACATCTTGACTTTTACCTTGGAAGAAAACAGGTTGCAATATTTCATGTTGGGTCTGTCACTCCATTTGCAGAATAAAATGTTCTTTATCATGTATGCATCACAAACAGTGCTGTAATTAATACAGCATTATTACACAAATAGCATGCTAGTAGTTCAGAATATGTTCTTCTATTTTTTCTGGACAGATCTTCAGCTTGTAATTTGGCTCTGATTTAGATAACCTCTTGCACAACTGTATTATTCAGAATATCTGAGTTCTTTAAACAACATTGTTTCTGTCACAAGAGTTGCATTTTTTGTGTGTGTTTTTAATCTCATCTTTCCCAGTGAGACATTATTTTTGAAGAGGATTGCCTTTGAAGGCTCTGTTTTGATTATTTTATTTATAGCAGTGCTCTAGCTGTGTGTTCTACTCTTCCCTGCATCTGGACAATCTACACCTGTTTTAGTTGCTGGATGTGATTTAGGCCTGGATGTTATCCTTTATTAAAAACCTGTTGACCTAAACCTACCTTGCAAAGCTGTTTTATAAGTGTTTTACATGTCTTCTGTACAACAGTAGATTACTAATATTTTCACATGAGGTGCATAGTCTGAAGTGCAGGTTTAGGAGTATAATACCTTTCAATGTCATATTGGAAGAAACAGCTTGGCAACTCTATCTTTGGACTCTATCTTTGCAACTCTGCCCTAGTACTTGGAGGTGCTGTTCTCATCTAAAATATTACTATCATTGAATTCAGTGAATTTGCATGAACTTCTGGTTAAGTAGGATCTAGAGAGAGATCTGTTGACATTTAAATTCTGGGGTAGATTTGGATCTGGATCTGGTCATGTTTCTGTTTGCCCTGAAGTTTCTGATAAGATCAAGGCCTAAAACAGAAAGAGTGGAAAAAGAAAAATGCTTCTGTGATTACAACTGAGAATATTTCTCTGAATGAACTTAGCACCAGTATTCAAGAAAATTTATTTCTATATGATTTAAATGAGTATAACAAGGACCAGGAGTTTCTGTCTTGGTCTTGCAATGAATTTCAAGGAATTTTAAGTGTAACAACTGTGTTGTACAGTGCAGCTTCTGGGACTCCTGTACAGAAACTGTCACTCAGTATTCTTCTGATACTTTTCATGTAGGGCTGTGATTAATATGATTTTGGATTCACAACTTAGTCATGTGAAGGACTTTAAATATACAGGTTTAATATTGAAAAAATAGACTGGTCATGAGTTGGAGATGTGTTTATATCCTTAGCCTGACTGCCTGAAACTTCAATTACTTTTAAAAATATAAAATAAATGAATTAAACACTCAATTTAGATTTCTTATGGAAAAAAACCTCAAACATATATATGAAAGAAGTAAGGATAAAAAAGTATTGGATTGGGCAAACTGATGGAGGACAGCAAGAACTCTGTTTGATTTGTTCTGGCTTTATGAAATGTAGATTTTAAAAATATGTGAGTTTTATTTTACTGTATTAAAAGAAATAAGAATACATCAGTTACAACTAATCTGTATATTTCAAGTAGTTTGGTGCCGTTAGCAAAATGCAGAAGATTTTCTCTTCATATTAATTTTATACAGCTCTCTGATCTGGAGTGCATCTTTTTAATTAGATATCCCAAGTACTCAAAGAAACAGCTATTTTATGTCAAATTCATTACTACCCTTTCTTATTACCCTTTGTATGCCAATGATGAAAATGAACAATTTCTATACAACAATGTAAACACTATTTTGTGGCTGCTCTGTCATACTCTGCTTCACAGATACACATGGCATGAATCTTACTCGATATTGTGTTTAGCAAAGCCTATGAGTAAATATTTTCCTCTTTTCTTAAAAAAAAAAGGAGTCAGAAAGCAGTTTTAAAAGTAAACCTGCTTTTTACTCACCTCTTATATTCCTTCATAAAAGGCTTTAAAGGAAATCCCACATATACCCAAGGCTTCTGACATTAAACATTGTCTGAGCTTTGAGAAATCTACAAAGTGGTCTCTGCAAAGAAGCAAACATATAGCAATATTACGGAGAGCTTGTGACTGAAGCAACAGCTAGCATATGTGATCCTATAGATTTGTTTTTTCATTACTCTATACTCAAGGCACAATTAATGTAAACTTTGTCCTCTTTATGCCCTCAGTCATGGCAATCAACTAAGTATCTGGCTATTGTAGGAAGGATTTGTGTAATGTAAGGTTTGGATGACAGACCCTTCCCCCCTAAGTCATCGTGTCAGAGAAGAATGGCTGATTGCAAACTCACCTGCTTGTGTGCTGCTCACTCTGTGTTGTAGGATTCTTGCTTAGGCATGGGCACCTTCCTTTGCAGAGGGTAAGAGGGGACAAGGAGGTCTTAGTTATCCTAGTTACTTTGCAATGTTCAAATTACAAGACAGGATCCTGACTCTAAAGGACCCTGCAGATTACAGTCCCTAAGGACTGCAGATTACAAATTGCAAGCCACTGTTATAGAAGAAGAAGTCTCCCCAGGTAGTGTCAGTAAAGCAAAGAAACCTGTTTTGCAGGCCATCTCATTATGTTCGGCATAAGCCCATGGTCACAGCTGACATTACATCCATTCAAGCACAGGGCTGCACGCAGGACCTAGTTATATCCAGACATTCCATTACCAATAAGAGGCAGCTCCTGAGACTGCAGCTGGTTTCTGAGCAAGCTGGGGAAAGAAAGGTGGAAGCTCCCCATTCCTTCCAGCTAAAGCTCCCCATTACAGCCACTAAAGTTCCACTCAAGGTGCCAGATGATGATGAACAGTCTTTCTCTTGCCAGAGAGCAGTACAGAGGGCTATGTTGCAACAGGCATGTACAAATCACTAAGATCGATGACAGTACTTGCCTTTTTAGGGGGTGCATCAGCTTTCACTTGCTCTTTTCATAAATACAGAGGAATCAGATTGGAGCTGGAATTTTAATAGCTGAGATTTTTTCCCCTGTCTTTTTTCTCATCTCACAGTCTACCCCAATGTTGTCTCTGGGTCTGTCTCTTATTAGGAAAAATGCTGGTGATCCCAGAGGAGAGATTCAGATTGGCAAAATATCCCATTCCAGGAAAATCCTGTCTTCAGCTCTGGGTTGCGATGCACAAGCATCTTTACTGCTTAGCTACAGGAAAAGCAGATTTTACTTTGACATTTCAATTCAACATCATGGTCAGCTAGGATCACATGTAAGATCTTCCATCTTCTTTTTTTGGGAGACTGAATGTGGTTGTTGTAGGGTAAAGAATAGGCAGTGAAATTGCTGACTTCTCCTCACAGCAGCCTGCTCCAGTTGTGCTGTGAAAAGGTGAAAGCAGGAAATACTGCTTCTCATACTTTATCCCAGCCTCAGGGTCTGTTGCAGGCCATAGGTATCTAAACTCCTCCAACTTTTTTGGGAGTCAGAAAAGTCAAAGAGCATTTTCAATTCAAAGATTATGCTCTTGTTCTTCAGAAACAAAGGCAGATGCCATTCCTGCAGACCCTGGCAGTGGTGGTGTGGAAACAGAGATTTTGAGATCTAATATTTCCAGTAATAGCTTTTTCGTTATACCTGAACAGAAAATATCAGGCAGATAGAAGAAAATGGGATTCCTGACCTGCTTTTCAAATTTTCTCTTGTGTGAGAAGTAGTGAAGGTTTATAAGAAGACCTTTTGTGTTTGGGATGGCTTTCAATTGCCCAAGTCTAGAAAATAATAAACCCATTCCATGAGTTCATGTTGAATTACTGTGTTTCTACCAGGCTCTTTGGTACTCTTCAGATCTGATGCACAGTCAGAGACTTATATTTAGAGCACCAGCCTTTCTTTCAGCCCTTGCTGAAAGAGATGTAAGGACCAGAGAAAGCTCTTCCCCTAATTTAGTCTGCTTTCCAAGCAGTTCCTTGCATAGGGAGCTGACACTTGGTGGAGGGCTGAAGAGTAATGATGCATTTAGCGGCAGACCTGAAACTCTGAAATTATTCCAGTGAATGTTCTGGCCCATAGGAGGAAGCAGGTTAGTAGGATGATTCTGGAGAAGGGTTAGTATTGGCACAGAAACCTAAATGGCTCTGCAAAAGTCCTCTATTTCTTAGGAACAGCTCAGAACATGTATTGAACAAAGAGAACTAAAAGTGACCTTAATCTCCTTGCACCCAGAAAGAGGATAGTAAGAAGTGTTAGTCTACCTTATCTAGAGCAGAAAATGTAGACTCCTGACAAAATTTATTAAAGAAGTCAAGCAGACACAGTATATACACTGTTTATACTTCCTTGTGGAACTCGTACACAAATTTAGAGCTGAAAAACTTTAACTCCAGAGGGAGTATTCTTTCCTGCTTCCCTCTCTTCTATTTGCTTGGATCTGTGGAGCTGCTTTAAGAAACATCTAGCCATTCTTTCACTGGTTCTACCTTCTTCCCTAGCCATGTGGATGAGATGAATGTCTACTTGGATTGGTTAAACCATTTCTTATTTACTGCAGTAGAATATAAATATCAGACTTCCACAGTTTAGACCTTTTTCTTCATATGGACGGATCAACAAAAGCAAAAATGAATGAAAACATGACGGAATTAAAGCATCATGAGTAATCTTACTGTTATTCAAACACAACTTTTTTAAAAAGCTGAAGTGTAAAGTATATTCTTTATTGTTGGCTTTCCTATAGTACTTTAGTATGGAAGAATTTAAAATGTTGAGGTTTTTTTAACTAGAAAAAGAAGAATAACATCTACTGTAAATGGGGATGATAAAAGCTTTTGTCAGAGATGCTTAATCCTGTACCCATGGGAATACAGGAGAGGGTAAGTGGAGCAATAACTTTCTGGAACGTGATGATGGACATTGCCTAGCATGTTATGCAGCATAAATGATGCATGATTTCTGTAGTTCGGAAAAATAATTGAATGTAGTTCAGCCTAAATTCCTCTCCCTGGATTTTAAAAGGAGAGAGAGAGAGAGAAGAAATGCCAACAAAATTTACAAGAAGACACTCTAGGATGCAATGAGCCATTTTCAGTCATTTACCAGCAGTTCCTACCAAACAGGGAGGTCTCTTTTGACTAGAAGCTAGATAGTGATTTCCAGATACAAGGAGGATCAGAAAAAGGATCCTATGGAACTATAGACCTGTCAGTCTTGCATCAGTGTTGAAGAAAGTCGTGGAGACTACCATTTTGAGTGCTATCATGCTGCATGTGTAGAACAGCCAAAGGATGAAGCCCAGCCAGCTTGGTTGTATGAAAGGCAGGTTCTGCTTGACTGACCTGATCTTCTTCTGTAACTCTCTTAGTGAATGAGGGAAAGACTGTGAAAGTTGTCTGCCTGAACTTTAGTAAAGCCTTTGACACAATTTCCCACAGCATTCTCCTGGAGAAATTAGCTGCTTGTGGTGTGGATAGGAGCACTGTTCTCTGGGCAAAAAACTGGCTGGACAGCCAGGCCCAGAGTGTGATGGTGAATGGAGCTACAGCCAGCTGGTGTTCCCCAGGGCTCATCACTGGGACTGATCCTGTTTAATATCTTTGACTGGTCCTGTTTAATATCAATGATCTCGATGAGGGTATCAAGTGCGCCCTCATTCCTTTGGCAGATGACACCAACTTGGGTAGAAATGTTGATCTGCTGGTGAGTAGGAAGGCCCTACAGGGTGATATAGACAGGCTGGACCAAGGCCAATTGTATGAAGTTCAACCAGGCAAAGTGCCAGGTCCTGCACTTGGGTCACAACAACCCCATACAGTTCTACAGAATTGGGGAAGAGTGGCTGGAAAGATGTTCATCAGAAAAGAACTTGGAAGTGCTGGTAGCCAAAACAGCCACTGACATCTTGGTTTGTCTCAGTGTGGCCAGCAGGACCAGGGCAGTGATCAACCCCCTATATTTGGCACAGGTGAGGCTGTACTGTGAATCCTGTGTATAGTTTTGGGACCCTTGCTACAAGGAAGACATTGAGGTGCTGGAGCATGTCCAGAAAAGGAAATAATGCTGGAGAAGGGTGTGGAGTAAAGTCTTATGAGAAGCAGATGAGGGAGCTGGGGGTATTCAGCCTGGAGAAAAGGACTCTTGGGGCAGATGTCTTTGCTCTCTATTGTTACCTGAAAGGAGATTGTAGCAAGGTAGGGCTTGGTCTCTTCTCCCAGGTAACAAGCAATAGGACGAGAGGAAGGGGCCTCAAGTTGCACCAGAGAGCAGTATAGACTGGATGTTAAAAAAAGTTTCTTCATCAAAAGGGTCATCAAGCGTTATAAACAAGCTACCCAGGGAAGTTATGGAGTTACCATCTCTAGACGTGTAGATGTGGCACTTACAGACATGGTTTAGTGGAGAACTTGGCAATGCTGGGTTTATGATTGCACTCAATAATCTTAGAGGTCTTTTCCAACCTGAACAATTCTATGATTCTATGAGAGGTTGGGATTTCTGCATTAGTTCATAGAGAGAAGCTGCTTTCTGAAAGAAAGCAATATGCGTCTATCATAGCGGAGGAATTGTGAAGGCTGTCAGACCCTGAAGCACAGTCAGCTTTGACTAGAATTACTATACTGCATCTGATGAGTGGATTTAACGGTTTTCGGAGAAACTTTTAAGTACTCAAGTTGCAGACCTGACAGGCTTCAAGAGAGGAGAAATCACAGTTTAAAGGAAAGAGAAGGAAATTTTTAATGGGCAACATGTATGAAAATATTTATATAATTTCTTAGAAGACATTTGCATAAAATTTTTTGCTGAGTTAGAATTGAAATGTTCAGAGAGAGAAAGCATGTGCAAAAGAGCTGAACCCAGGTCTTTGTTCAGAAGTGT
>VYZS01068541.1:0-35135 GCA_013400695.1 Neodrepanis coruscans | reverse complement strand
ACCCCCTCACCTGGCGCGGGGTGTCCGCGGGCCGCGGGCGGTGCGGGGTCAGCGGCAGCAGCCGGCGGGGCAGCGCAGCGCCAAGAACCCGGCCATCCCCATCGCCTCCGCCGAGGCCGGGAGAACCTCCCCCGCTCTCCGGCGCCGGGAAAGGAGCGGGAATGAGGGAGGGCAGGAGGGAGGGGAGAAGGGGAGGGCGGAGAAGCGAAGCCGNGGTCCTGAGAGAGAAAGGATTAATGATCCCCCGCCCTCCCCTTCAAAACGTTTCTTGAGCAGCCTAAGTTATTTTTTGCAGACCTCCCAACGTATTTTTATGTAAACGATTAAATTTAGTCAATTCCGCGCGTATTCGCAGTAAAATGTTATTTTTATGGTAATTACCAGCTGTAAAGTTCCCCCTTTCCAGCAGTGCTTCAGTCATTTCTACTGTTAGAAATTGGCTTGTGTTTAAGCTTATACATATTTTAAAGAAAAAAACGTTACATTAAATACCCGAATTACGTATTTTTCATCCAATATCATATACAAACTAGATTTAAGCTGTTGAGAACATGCAGGGTGTGAGACTTCCAGTTTCAGAACAAGGTTTATTTGGGGCTATTTGCCATGTTTATCTTCACTGTGCTCCTTATATTCCCCCGAAGTTTCAGGTTTGGGGAGAAGGAGTTATTTGTTACTTTGCTCGGTGAAAAGTGACCATTTGCCCTCGCCAGGCTCATCTGCAGCGATGCCAACAAAAGCAAAAGCCAAGCAACACGGGCTGAACGAGGGTTTAGGGAAATATGACCTAGAAATCACCGTTATTTGAACTTTGGAATACTTTTCCTATTGACTGGAGAGATGATTTAATGGTTTTTAGTGTGGTGTTAACTGTGTTAACTTCCACCCAGGGCTATGCAGAATTAGGTCAGCTATATATTTCCTGGGAAAGAAAAAAAGAAAAAAAGGCCAAAACACATGAAAAAAAAAAGAACAACCTGTTTCAAAATCCCCTGCAAAATGTCCAGATCCTGAGTTTGTGCCTGGCAAGAGACACTGGGATTCGTTTTCCTGCAGCAAAGTTTGTGTGGTGTCTCCTAGGAACGGCAGGTCCTGCAGCAGCCCCATGCCCAAGTTTGGGGAGGGCTCACACACAGCAGCTCCAGGAGCTTCAGGCGGTTCTTGGATCACAGAGACTTGAGAAATCTGGTGGAAACAGCCAGAGAAAGTCACGTTACAAGAGGAAAAACAGCAAAGGGCAGGACATGCTGGATGGGGATGGCACTCACTGCAAAGGGACACAGGGAAAATACCTCTTTAAATATTTCTCTAGATGGTTGTCATACCTTGTGAATTATAGAATTTGGCAGTTTAGCTCAGTTTAATTAGAATGGCCTTCTCAATATCAATTTTTAAAGTCAGGTATTTGTGGGTAATTAAGGACTATCTTGTTAAAAATGTACTTAACTGGAATTCTGCTGCATTGTTCTGTGAATCCTGCTTTAAAAATTCGTGTGCCTCCCCTTGAAGGGACCATTCTTGCTCCTTTTGTTTCTGACAACTCCACACAACCCTGAAAAGAGCAGAAAACATCCAATTCCCTGCAAACATGTGTACACTTCAAACGAGAATTCAAGATATTCCTTTTCAGGAAAAGTTCACATAATGAAGATCCTCAGCCCAAGAAAAGCATTCTTGAGCATTATTATACCAGAAAAATAAAAGTAAGTATCTTCTTTTTTGCATTTATTAGTACAAATAAATACAGTTGGTTATTCAAATCACTTAGAAATTCTACCTAAAAGGAGGAAGGCTGTTTAAATCCAGGCAAGAGGGCAGGTTTAAGGGAAATGATAAGGAAATCAACCACTGTAGTGCACTGCTCCTGGGGGCTGAGAGTAAATCTGCTACTGGCTGAGAGCAGTGCTGTCATCCTGCTATTAACAGCATTAGCTGTCCTTGCTGCCAGCAGGGAAGAGTTGACAGAGATTTAAATTGTGCCATTACATAAGTACAAATTGTGATACAATAGAATCAATTGTGCCCAATTGTATTGCTCCAACATCAGCCCCAGAGCCAGGGGACAAGTAGGGACCAGTGATACAACCTTATAGGCAAATTTTCCAAGAAAAGCACATTTTGCAACCCTTGTATAAGTCAGCTGTTCCTGGGATGAGCCATCCCCAGCTCACAGACATTTATATTCTGTAGATACATCCAAGTGTCAAATGTAACTCAATCCAGCAATGCTTCCTGTGCTCTTTTAACACAAAGCCTCTGTATTGCAATGAGTTACAGCTGGATTGAAAAAGGTAAAGGATAGGTAAGTAGGGGGGAAAACTGCAGGTAGTATTAAACCAAGAATTGTCCAGTAATGCTTTTTCAGGAGATTTACTTTTAATCCAAGTTCAGCTTTGCTTTCCAGTTACTCAAGTGTCCACTATCCACTGAAAGAGAGGAGTTTGATTCCCTTCTGTGCCCAGACACCAATAGACTTCCAGTTGCTCATATTAAAATACATTTCATTATTCTGCCCATGAAAGCTGAATTTGGGAGAGCACTTCTCAGAGCTCACACCTTTGAAATACTTGATACTAGTTCTCCAGATAAAATTGTTTTGGCCACTTATGTCAAGCCTTTGTGCCTTGTGCAGTATCTGCATTGACATATTTTCAAATGATAGATGTGTGCCATAATTAGACAAAACATTTCAGTAATGCACTTTGCTATTTATATTCCTCAGGTCAGAGTCTGACACAATGGCAGAACAAATATAAATTCAGATTCTGAAGGGCATTGTCTGGATTAATACATCCCATAACAAAGGTAAGTATTTCTATTTCCTCCTGTCAAAAAAGAAAAAGTTTTCATTTTATACTTGCATTAAAAAGTTTTCCATACAAAAATGTTTTCTGGTAAAACATTTAAATTCACAAACCTCTTCAATATTGGTTACAACACTTCAAATGTGAAATATCAAGAACTCAGAGAGCTGCGGACCTCAAGCCCAGCACAGGATACACCTAAAGCAACCAGCTGGTCTTAATTTAAGGGTGGATTATTTCTGCCTGTGCTCTTCTCATTTTATTAGAGGTGTGTCTAATTTGTAATAGCTAAAGAAAATTGGAGAAATTGGATAAGAAGCATTTCTTCCATCTCACCAATACATTCATAGTCTGTCAATAAAAGCTATACAACTTGCAGGAAAAAAAGCCATTATGTGAAACCATGGCAGCTTAATCATCCTCCAGTAAAAACAAACATACCCTGCTGAACAGTTGCCCTCCATCAAACAAAGAATAAATCTTGAGATGTTTCTAGTGCAGGAATTCCATATTCCTTAGTAATAAGGATATTGAACAGTTGAACATTTAAGAGTTTTTCTTTATATAGAAAGAAATTACCTCTTCACTAAAGCAAACACCATACCCATAACCCATGTCTGACCCTGTGCTGGGTTTGGGTGCTGAGTGCAGGGAAGAGGANCATACCCATAACCCATGTCTGACCCTTGCTGGGTTTGGGTGCTGAGTGACAGCCTGCAGGGAAGAGGGGAAGTTGAATTTGTGGAAGGAGTGAAGGTTTTAACTACAAAACCAACCAACAAACAAGTTTCTCTCTTCCAGCAGTCCATGCAGACATGAGCTTTGGAATCTTCCATCCTTGGAGAGAAAAAAACTACACATTCACACTCTGTAAGGGGAAGCAACACTAAAAAATCTACACACAAAAAACCCACCTCTATATCTTCACATTTACTAATTTAGAGTTACTTGCACACCTCAAAGGTCAACCCTGGATTATTTATAACCTCACCCAAACTCCCCCTGGAGCTGTCCCCAGCTGTCATGTCACTATGAATAGGTGTTCAGTGTCACCTGCTGGGAACATTCTTGAGTTTCAAGTATTACTGATATCTGTGTGCACAGGCATTTTTCACATAATTTACTAAGTTATCTCCAGATCCTAATCCTTATCAGCAAATCTGAACAAAGCCACCCAACCATTTGTATTTTTTATATTTTCACTGGCACACTTACAAGAAAGACCAAGGAAACGTTCTGTGCGAGTGTGTATCATTTATTGTAGTTCAAGAGAGTCAGGAATTGAACAGAAGACACGGCGAAAAACAAATAAAAGAAAAACAACTTTTTTTTCAGACTTAATTTTAAAACACTGTGGTTTCAAATCCTTTTTAAAAAGGAAATTCAAGTATCATATGCAGGGGGCAGTAATACAAAAATGTTTGTGAATATTTTTTTTTTAAGTTTTTTTTTTTAAAAACGTAATTCTACATTTCCTGCACCCTTTCTGCTTTGGTAAGGCCAAGCCATGGATACAAATTGGTATGCAACATAAAAAATGACCCCTGCCCCAAACTGCAGCCTCCAAGGATAAAAGAATTTGCTCTCTGTGGACAAGCTCAAATGGCTCAGAACTGTCATTTAGCATATATCATATCTGCAGCATTGAAAGAATGTATTTCATTTGTTTAAAAGTCACTGAAATCCTGGTATTCCCAAGCATCTCTTTCATGGCAGCTGTTTTAACATATTTCTATCTCGAGGCTTTTCACAAATACCAGAGCATCTTGATCAACGTAAAGGAAAGAGACATTTCAAGGAATGGAAATTAAAATCCATGTGTGAAGTCTTTGCTTTGCTTTTTTTTTTTGAAATTATCCTTGTGTCTAACACCAATTAAAAACCAAATAGGCAAATATGTGTAATATAAAAATACACTCCCAGGATGAACACTTTGTAGCAGGCACAGTTATCGCACAGAATATGTTCTTTTGAGGGCAGGGGAATGATTCTGATTTTCACAGGGTTTGTTGTTGGGTTTTTTTGCATTACAAGAAAAAAAAAAGAAAAGAAAAGAAAAGACAGCAGTGCAGGTTTGATAGGTGGAACAGAAAGAAGGGAGGGAAAGAGGAAAAAGTTACTTTAGCAGCAAAATGTCCAAGGGTCTAACCACAATCAAATTAACGGATATCTGGCGGTAAAAAACAAGGTTGAAGGGATGCTGCCCTGATCCATTCGTCTTTGCTAAAATAATTCAGCTGTAAAAACTCCAAAATGTGACATATTGAAGGACAGTTTTGTAACATAAGCAACTTCCTAGCTTGTCCTCCATGTTATTGACCATCGTTATCACTTAAATATATGTACAAGAATTAAGCTGCTTTTCTCCTCGTCCACATGCTCCTGGTCACTACAGCAAGTCAGTGCTGTGGGCGTCCTAATCCCATCAACAGCTTCCCAAGTGAATCTGCTCCCACTGCCACAACAGCCCACGCCCTGCTCTCCCCACTGGGGGTGGCGTGCACTGCAAGGGAACTTCTAATGCTCATTCTGCTTGTCTCTCATCCAGGCTTGGATTTGCTCTTTAAGTTCTGGCACTAATGAGGTAAAAAAAAGAGAAAAAAGAATTATTACATTACTTCGGTAGTACAAGGAATATTACTATAAGAAAACTGTTTTCTAGGGAAGAAATAGCAATCTAGAATATAGAATAATATAAAATAATAGACTATCTGCTATTATTCTTTTCCCTCTCAGTGTAGTTCCTGCACAGCTTTGGGTAAATGAATAACTCATTTATATACCATAACATTTTTCAGCCCAGTAGGGTGTCCAGGGTTTTTTTCCTTAATAAAAGGGAAAGCAAAAGGAATTAATTTTTCTGTGCAGATGAGAGAATTGTCACCTCTACTGAGGCCTCACCACTGTCCTGCCCACAGGCTGCTTCCCACAGCCCGCAGCCCCACAGCCAACTGTTACACAGTACCTGGTTCCAGCATATTTTCCGTCAGTGTCTGACGATTGAAAGGGTCAGTGGAGGAGTTCAACAGATGCCTCAGGATGATTGACCTGTCCATAATAGTTCCAGATGGCAACCTCACAGGATCGGTCATCAGAGTGTCCATAAGTGGATCTGAGGGCACAAATGTCTCCTCATCAGCTATTTTTACCCTCTTTTCAGATTTTGGGATTTTTTTACTGTTTTCAATTACATGTAAGTAAAGTATGGCTTGGACTGGTCAATCCCAGGGAAAAACAAACTCTTAGCTCCCTATATTTACTTACCTATTTAGTTGAAACAGAGCAGGATGCAAGGCTTGATGAACAATACGTAGTTTCTATTAACATACAGAATCAGAGTAACAAATCAAATCCCTCTTCTGGATAGTCAGTATTTAGGAAACTCAACTTGCCTCTGAATTCATCTGGAGCATCACTGTAATCAATCTCTGCACGAGCATTCTTGGCAACAATTTCCTCCACTTTCTCTGCCAACAGTTTGAATTTCTCTATTGCTATGGTGGACTTGATTCCAGCCTTTCTCATCTTGGAGATAACCTCCTCAAAGAGCTCTTTACTGTAGGACCTCTGCAAGCAAAGCATAAAAAGACAACTTTGCTGAGTTGTAGTATCCTTATATGCCATAAAAATGCTAAAGATACTCTGATGCATTTTTAAAGCTGCAGAAGAAAGGATCAATTAAACCTCAATCTTACATCAGACCAAAAAACAGCATGTAGTAACATTTCATCTATCCCCAAAATGTCAACTTTGTTGTAAACTTATGAAGGTTTTTTTACTGGTCATCACCACTGTTCAAGACCAAAAAAAAGGCAACACCTAAAGAAAATGTATAAGACACTCAGAGAGGCTGACTTTAATTATTAGAACTGTTCCTAAGAGAAAACATGTGTCTTGCCACTCTCCTGTCTGTATTCTTGTTCTCAGAAATCCTGGCTGAAAATACAGCATGAAATGAATTTATTTTTTTTAATTTCTTAACTTCTCCAATAATGTGCAAGGCATTACTGGGAAACGAGTGATTCTTTCTCCTAATTCAAACAAGAACTAACAAAAAACCCATCCCGTGATGTTGCAAAAATAGTAAGGCAGCTCAGAGGGAGCAAATGCTGGAGATTTGCCAACTGGTGCAGCAGGAATTTCCAGAGAGACCAAATGCATATCCTGCAGTTCCCACCAAAGCAAGCACAGCTTTCATGTGAAAAAGAAAGTTAGGGAAGGACTTTTGTAGCTGCTTGTGTTCTATAGACACCATTTTCTTTTAAGTCCACAATGTCATGTTTTGACATAAACCTTTTATTAAAAAATGTTATTTACACTGCAGTGCAAGGTTGAATTACATGACAAAACAAAACACACTAAGTCTCAAAGATTTCTATTTCCCTGGGGATTTTTAAAGCATTCATTACAGCCCCATTTCTTTGATCTCCACTACACTGCACCAAGAAACTCCATTCAGTACTCAGGACACACAGTGCCCACCCAACTCCTTTGTAGTGCAAAGAGAACAGAGCTATGGCAACATGCCCAGGGCTGTATAAACGTTTGCAGATTCCCTCTCATACGTGCTGGGATTTGCAAATGGGACATGTCTCAAAATGCTTTAGAGAGACCTCACCATGATCAAGCAACTTTTTGTTTGTTTTGTTTTTTTATCCCAATACCAGGAGCCATTAACCAACCACACATTTCCTTGGTATTTCTTTCCTGTCACTGACAGTTTCCAAGACACTGGTCACTCCCTCCACTGCTTTTTTATGAAGGGCCACTGTGTTAATGAAGCTTTTTCCCAGTTCTCACACCCTCAGGCTTCTTTCCTTTGAATCCCTAAGTCAGTCTGTGCATTTTCTGTGGCTGCCATGGATGGATGATGGATAACATCCTCACTTTCACATACACTGAACAGCATAGAAATACACTGCTCATTATACACATACAAACATAAGGTCTGTTTCAGAAGTGTTACTGATATTATCTGCAACTATCAGAACTTAAATAACCACAGAGAAACAATCTGGAGTTACCCCAATAATGGTGCTTCACTACACAAACCGGCTTCCAGTAGAGCTTCAAGCAGCCACTGAGAACATTTTTCCCCCTCTATAGTTTGAAAAGTTTGTATTATAAGACACAGGCATGGACAGATGTAATTCAGTAGTTTCACAACTGTACAAAAACAGAAAGGTGAGTGATTGCTTATCTTGCTCTCAATAATACCATGAGGAGTTCAAAGGTGGTGTTAATTGTCTCATACATGCTGTGTCTTGTCAGTTTATTACACAGCCATTTAATAAAGGGATATCAGAGGGAATACAATTTTGAAACTGTTAATCTAGAGAATGAACTTTGATTTGTTAAATGAGGCTCTTAGTCCCAGCTCTGCCTGTGTTGGTGAGGAAAGGGGGAGGGAGCCAAAACCATGTGTCTCAGTTCTCCCACTTGGCAAAGGGACAAAGTACTTCTGCTAATTTAGAGTGAGGCTGTAGCAGTAAGCAACTAACACTCAGGAAATTCCTATAGATATTTATGTATGTTTATAAGTTTGCAAAACACTGGGAACATCCATTTACAAAGCACAGACAGAGTATGAACAGAGATGATCAGCTGAAAGAAAACAAACTGCAGGTATAGACAAGACAAACTGGCTGGCAGCACACGAGGAAGATGAAACACTTCCAGAGCACTCTGCAAAGTCCTGTTTGTCCAAAGTGCTTTTGCCCTTCCTCCTCCTCTTTCTGGAGCTCACCTGATCATCAGCAATTGCTTTAGCAAAGCGAGCACAATCCAGCTGCAGATAAATGTCAGTCAGTTGGTCCAACAGCTTCTTTGGTTCAAACCCGTATTTCTCTGGGTTTTCAACTTTCAGGTCACGGCACTTGGGGCCACACAGTTGCTGTAAGTTAAAGTTCAACATAGCAGCCAGTCGTGGTCCAAGTTCCTGCAAAAGCAAAGTGAAACACAGATCACACCACGAAGGCAGTGATATTGATTATCACTGGATTAGCACACAGCAAGATCAGGAATTATTAACCAACAACACTTTCATTGGTAGGCTTGCAGGAAGAGTCTGCTCTTTATGGATGTTTGCCATTAAAACATGTCATGCAAACAGCTTCTGTCTAGAAGGATCACACTGGCTCAATGACTCAGGTAATGCTCTCAACATCAAATAACATCAACAGCAATTAGATTTTAATGAGAGAGAAAGGGGAAGAGAGTGGAGACAAAGTGCTACCAAACATTTCCAGGTTATTATCCAGAGATGTTGGAAAAGCAAGAAACCAACTTAAATCTGAGCAGGACTTACAGGTCTGAGAAAAGGCTTTTGGACCTGCTTGGTGAGGATATGGAACATATCAACAGTTTCTGTTGCCAGGGCGAGATATGAGCGGGACACTCGCTCATCCTGGGCCAGCTGGGACTGCCGGGCCTGCTGCTGATCCTACAACAGAAACACACACTGGTTACAGCTCCACACAATTTCCTACATCATCAGCCATCAAAACCTACAGCCATAATGCTAATGGGATCTAGACCAAAGAACAGACAGCAATTCAAATACAGATGTGAGACATTTAGTCTAAGGTACAGCTGCTCACTTTTACTACCCAATACTAATGTCTGCTCCAATCTTCCTGAATTCTGCAACACTAAAGAATGAATGCAAATGGCACCATAAGCCCCCACGGTTATTGAGTCTGTTTACATTCTCTTAACTGCTCCTCACAGCTGCAGAACTGGGTTATGCTTCCTTTCCATCCAAATGCCAATAACTTCAAAACCAGCTTGGGATCTGAGAGTCAAATGAGGTTCTCTCTAATTTATGCACCATCATAAATAATAAACACTCCCCAGTGGAACAACCTCTAGATGATGTACCAGCTTATTTCCTAACTACAGTAATGGCTTTACCTTGCTAGTAGGCACAGACAGGAAGAAAGGCTTCAGAAGAGCAAACCAGAATATGTTTAACAAACAAGATTTTACAGCTTTTCCTTTTGTACTTTTTTTTAAATCAATAACCTTAAAATAGAAATACCTGACATTGGTGGGTCAACACACACAATTATTGTTTAATCAGGCCAAGCTCTGAGGTACAGGACTATAACTGTCTGCATCGAATCTACCAAGAATCAATGCATTAACAAAATAAAAGCTTCTATTCCTTGAAGTCAATTCAACTGGCGAGCATCTTCCCAAACCTCCTTCAGGAAGGTTAAAGTCTTGGTTTCTCCACTTAGAATTAAGTGCACAGTAATTTGAAACTTTATACTATTTCCACTTCACACCATTCTCTTTGCCAGCCACAACATAACTAAGGCAGAATGATGGCTTTTTGCAGAATGTCATCCAGAGTGACCACGGCCATACTGGCAGCAAGAAAAAGCATCAAGAACTGCTTCTCACGAGCAGCTCTCTGGTGCTGCCCCTTATTAAAAAGTTTTTTTAATGGTCTTGTATTAAAAAAATTCAAAATAAGTAAAGAGCACTTTGAAAAACAGCTCTGTTCACCCTGGGCAGCTGGTCCCATTGCTCTTTATTCTTCATCTCCTCTTGCACTTCATGGATACGTTTAAGGGACTCCAGACTCTCATCCAGCAAGAAAGTTGTGTCATTTATCAGCATGTTGATGTAGCGAACAAACTGCTTCCCAGAGCTGAAAACATCGAAACACAGGTATCACGGCAGAGCAGGTGGGTGTGCAGAGCTGCAACCCCAGCCACACTCCTGCACTGTATATTTCCAACAACGATCCCATTCCCCAAGCCAAGGTGGTTGTGGTGTCCAGAGCTCAGCTTAGAAACACTCCACTTCTACTGGTTGCCATGTAAAATACAATGGAAAGCAGCATCACCCATTCCCATTGGCAATGACTCCTCAGGCCTCTGCCTGAGCAGCCTGAATGACAGGAAGCAGTGTGAGACAATCTCTTACTCACTTGAACTCCTCCATGAAGGTACCATGGTGAGCTATGTTCTGCCAGAGGCTTTTGAAAATGGTGCTGATGTGGTAGCGGATTGTAAACTTGTCATAGAACTCGCTAGTGGCTCCAGTATGTTCCACATCTGCAAAAGAGCACAGATCCCAGGACTGAAATCACAACTGTCCCACCAGGATTCACCTGCAACACACATCTCTTCCTACTACCTCCAATGTGATGAGCTGCAAGAACTCAGCTGTGAGAGATGAAGTTCAATTCCCATTCAAAAGTCTCCATCTTAATCCCAATTAAAAGAAGCAGCACTGTATATTTGCTAACCCAGACCCAACTTCATTTCTGAAGAAAAACCCTCAGAAACCAAAACTTTCTTCTCTATTCAACTCTGCTCTTCAACCTATAGTTTAAAATTTCACTAGGAAAATTCTAGAAACATTACAAAAATAGATAGTTTTACATGTCCCAGATAGTTTTCTCCATGTCCCATCTAATGCTGAGCAACAAAGCCTCATTTTCACAAGACCTACCATGGGTGGGTTTTATTCCTTTTTGTTGTGTTTTTTTGTTTTGCTGGGTTTTTTTCCAATGGTTACAACATCTAACACAGGCTTTGGCCTTAGAATACTCACTGATTACTCTGCACTCAGGGAGCTACAGACAAAGCACCTACCTGTGTAAAACTTCATCAAGGAGGGGACTAACAATTTAGTGGAGAGAGGGTGATTCTCAATCATTTCAAAGAACTTCTGTGTCCGGGGCTGAACAGCTGGATTTGTCATGAACATCACTTCCACCAGCTTGGCTACTAAGTAAGGATTTCGGATGTAGTTCTGGTTGCAGAGCATCACAACAAGGAACATCACTATGTCCTGAGTACAGGGCTCATACAGCACCTGAGGAGCATATCTGGAAACAGGGAGAGAAGGAAAACTACATGAAAAACCCCAACCCTCATGTTCTACTTCTTAAGCTATGGATTTTTTAAAAATATAACTCTAGTGATGATTAAATATATCATAAGATCAAAAGAATACTAACTATAGAATGGTTAGAAAAGTACTTTTGCACCCTGAAATTATTCATGTGCCACCTGTTACAGGGGCCAGTGGTGGTACAAGCTTCCTTCAGATATAAGTTTACTTACTGTACAATAAAAAATAAAAATTCAGCAACATCTTCCACGTAAAACTCTGGCAATGCTGCAAATACCTTCGGAACCTCAGGAGTTAAAGGCAATTTTATGCTGCAGAGCAAAAGAGACAACAAACAGGACAGTAAACAAACAGGATTAAGCAGAAAGTGTCCTGTGCTCTTTTATGGAATTCTCCTATGGGAACATTTTGTAAGAGTTCTGAAACTGAGGATATCTAAGGGTGCTACCCCCAAACCCAATTGCACATTGAACTCTAAATAACACATTTATTCCATGCAAGAATGTCTATCATTGCCATAAATAAAGCAACAACTACATAACACAGGCACTGTATTGTAAGTATAAATAATTCTAGAGCTGCTAAATTCAGTGAGCAATCAAACATGATCTGAAATATCTTTGATACAACTTACACAGGTAATCCTGACACTCACTTGGGATAGGCAGGGTCAAGAATGCGAAGCATCAGCTGAATCACCATGCCATAGAAATTCAGGCATCTCCTGAGAAAGTTTTCATCCAGCAAACCAGCATCTGCACAAGCCTTGCACCTCACCAGTTTCTGCAGAACATGCACACAATAATTAATCCAGGGCAAGACAACACAAAGGAAGGTCAAGCTTCTCTCAGCTAATCAAAAAATCCATGCAATCATGACAATTATACAGTGGTCTCTTCTTATAATACACTCTCATTTCAAGAAAACAGCACATAAGCCCCAACAGAGCAAGTAAAACACACACACAATTCAGAGCTGCAGGGACAGAGGTACCTTTTACAAGCCTTATGGGAACAATGGAAGAAGTAACAAAGGTAAAAAGTAGGCAAATGTGTGAATAAAGTAATTTTGGTGCTACAGCTCAGAAAATTTATGCCAATTTGTACTAGCGAGACCTAAACAGGACAGACCTTCAAGAAACAGGACCCCATTTTACTCATCTTTGCAGGAATTCTACATGAGATTAGGGACTCAGGAGTTTCTACCTGGGCATGGACTGTGCACACACAGCTACCCCTGAACAAAGCACAACCCCTTTGTTCTCCTCCAATAAACAAGAGCATTTTCTTCTTTCTGAGGAACACTAAGTTAATGTTGGTGTTACTTTGAATCTTAAATTCATGACTGATGTTATAATGTATCGTGGTCACCTTCTAGTGCAGCACTCGCAGGGCTCACAGGTTCAAAAGCACCATTTTCAAGAAGCATCAGTGAGAAGTTGCATTAAAACATTAGGACACAAAATCAACAAGCAGAGAAGGCTGACAAAGGCATTTAGTGGAGAACTGAATCACTTACAGACCTTGAGCTGTGTCTTGCACCGTTTCAGCATCTCCCGATGCCTGGTGGCCAGAGGAGAATCCTTCCACTGACTTTCATTGTTTTTCAAATCTTCAACAGTCCTGAGAAACACATGCAGTAACTGGTTATAACAACAGAGTGGAAAATGTGCTGCCATTAACAGGCATTTAAATGACTTATCTGCTAAATATCAAGGAAGTGTGGAGAAGGGGCGGAAAAAAGCTGTTAATTTTCATAGAAGTTACCCATCTTCATCATGACAAGAAAAATAAATTGCTTTTGCAAATGCAGACTGAACATCTGCACAGCCTGCACTCAGAGGCACTACACACACAACTCCAACATCCATGCCTGTCAGACACACCAGAGGGATGGAACACACAAGGGCTCTACCCTGCCTGACAAATTAATATTATCCACTGTATTAACAGAAAGAAAAACAAATTGCTTTATTAACAACGTCTGAAGACATTGCCCAGTGTTGCAACTAAGCAATTAATGGAAAATGCTGAACCTTGAGCTCCTACTGCTGAAAGTAAAGCCAAGAGCTCTTCACTCTGCACCGTTGGAAGGGTATTGCTGCATCAGCAACTCCTGGGCAACAATTCTAAATAAGGAAAAAGCAGCAACTCCTTTTTCAAGCCAACATATGGCTTTTTTACAAGTAATCCACGGGCTGTTTATAGGAAAATGCTGTTTCTTTAAGATACACTGACTCTTCCCGCTCTGCTCTCTGCAGCTTCCCAGGTTCTTGGCCTGCATGTGCTTTAGAAATGAAATCACTTCAAATGCAGTCCAAAAATCCTGTAACGAACTCATGGCATCACTGCCAAGGAACATTTACCAAAATGCAATGAGTGCAGTTATAAACAATGGAAAATACTGATGATACAAAAATCTGTTCTAATTTTAACAGAATATTCTTCGATGTTTAACAACTACAAAAGCCTTTTTAAGTTCATGTCAAGAGAAATGGAAAACAGGAGTATCTTTATGTCAACATCATAATGCATTTATCATTTTTAAAAAAGTAAACCATATGTTGAATTACATGTACATCTACAACATGTTATTGCCGAAGGCTTCTCCCTCCCCTGCCCCAAGAGTATGATGAGTTCTCCCACCTCAGGAGCTGAGGGGAAAAATATAAATATCTTCCGGGACAGCTCAAGACTAACAACATCTTGTTTCTGAAATCACAAGTCACCTACTTGATTATCAGAGATATAACTTTGCATGCACTGCTCCAGCTCTGTCACAGAGCCTCAGGCACTGATGGCCACACCCCACCAACCACACTAGGTTAGTTATAATAAATACTGTTAAGTAATGTAATGAGGAGAGTTCTGAATGTTTTAAAATGTTCTGAAGAGAGTTATCTTTTAAACAGAACGGTTTTACCAACTTGAGCTGCCTGGTGTAACCAACCCTCCATCTCACTATTATCTGAACTCCTGATTCAAGCCACACTCCCTCAACACACCCAAAAATCCCCAAGGGCCAAAAGCAGCAGAGTGACAGACAGTTGGGGTGATCTGCACTCAGCAACAGTTTTACCCAAATTGTCATTCTAACTCCATGTAATCAGCCTGGTGAGGAGAGGACAGTGAGGACCCTCAATGCCCCAGACAACCCACACGGTCGAACCTGTTGAGCTCCCTGATGGCCCTGAGCCTGCGGATGTAGCGGCGGCAGCTGGGCAGGATGGAGAGGTGGTGGGCGTGCAGGGTCAGGAAGAAACATTCTGTGGGGAATTTCGGCTCAGAAAACGGAGACAGATCCCTGTCTACAAAACAAACAAACAAACAAAAGCAGTAGAGGTGAATAAGTTAAGAAATGAACTGCCTTATGATGTGGGGGTGAGACCTTGAACTCAGGTTTCTTTAAAACAAGGAAGAGCAAGCAGACAGCATCAAGAAAAGGGATTTAGGAATTATTTAGGGGAATGAAGCACTTCCATGTTCCTCCACATCTGAACCAGAAGGCACAGTAAATGCTTAAAGTATCTCAATAAGGGTACTAACAAAGTTCAGCAATCCAGGCTGCAACATCCTCCATTGTTGCTTTCACTCTTGTCTCATCTGTAGGGAGCTCGATACGACACCTGGGGTGGAATATGTACATGGGATCAACCGTTTCCAGCTTGATCTTCGTACTCAGTTGCTGTAGTACCCATAGGAAGTTGAGCATGAAGCCATCTGTAGACACCAAACGATCATCTGTCTGTGGGGTGAGAAAGCAAAGGGCTGAAGACACAAGCTGAGAAGCACAAGGGTACAGGTCTTTGACATAAAAGAATTACATAAGTTCAAGAACAGGGAGAAATGCTGGCTCTGTAAGGAGACACTGGTGATAATGGGAAGGTCAGTCACTAACTTACATATCATCCTTCTCTATGGTTTAAGTAGTCACTCTCAAGAACATTAAGCAAACAGATAAAAAGAAGCTGAAAATTATCTAAGAAATTAAAAGGGTCCCTTTGGAGAAGGGTTTGCCACAGATACAGACAGAGTAAAAGAGTTTCAAATACTTGCTGAGCTTCAGTTCATAAATTTTATCTTGAGCATAGTTTCTATTATTTCTTCTCAATTTCACAGAAATATTCCTAGTAATGGTTCCAAATGTTTGCTTTTGAAAAGGAGAGATGGAGACAATAATGAACAGCTTCAGCTGTTCAGGACTCACACACAGATTTTATCATAGGAAACAAGTGCAATGCATTAATTAAACAATGGCAAAATCCCATCCCTGGTGTTTCACTGGAGCCAGGCCAGTTTGTATCTGCATTGCTCCTTTTACAGATACCAACCAAGCCCAGCACTTCACCAGCTGGGAAAGCTGTTTGTTAAACACAGTCCGTTGGAATGAAGCCCTCAGAGATGGGGCAGAGGGAGTACAAAGCTTTAACTATTAATACAGAACCTCTGCTAATGAAGTGACATCTCAGCTCTAAGAGAGGAAATAAACTGGTAAAACAGATTGATTTCAGAAATGAAAAATGTATTGAGAGAGATGAAGATTCTTGCTTCTTGCCTGTGGTAGCAGGCACTCAGAATTCTTTTGTCCTCTATTCTAGACCACCCCTGCATGAGCCATCTAGTGCTATTTGTGGATTGATGAATCACAGGAAGAGCATTTCCCTTTATTTACCTGCATTTGGGCCTTTTTCATGTTGGCATTGACAACAGCTGCCATGTAACCCAGAGCTGCTTCCCGGGTCTCCCCATTCAGTAGGATACTGTGCAGGATCTTGAACAGCTCTTGCTGGAATTTCAAACAAACATCCTGTCAGGTTGCACACACTTCTCAACATCACACTCCTGCCTTCTTTGTCTGTATTTTTATGTTCTGCATATTCCACAAAACTCACTATACCTTCTGTTATGGTCTTATTGGCAACTTTACCTCCATGTGTTAGTTATGACATTACAAAAAAGATGTGAGTACAAGACTAGTGTAACACACACAATATGGATTTACTCATCCTTTAACATGAACTGTAATCCATGACTAATCTGGTATTTTCTGAATTGCCTTTCAGCCTTAGAGAAATATTTGTAGTGCTCTAATTCTTTCCCCCGATTCCTTTCAGTCATATCCTAAAAGACTTGTGGTTTAACACAGACCTAATTTTTTTAGATTATATTCTTCATCTATGTCAAGACCAAAAACCTCACATATTCTGCATTCTTTCAAGAAATGAGAACACTCACCCTTGCTAATTCCAGGTAATGTTGCAAAGACTGGCTGACAACCCGGGTGTTTTCAAGAGTAATGGCAGGCCCTGAGAAGTACTTTTCAACTACTTTGTTCTGGAAGTAAAATGAATATTGGCAAACAGATCAAATGTATTGAGGTAGTAAAAAAACCCTTTACAACAAACAACAACAACAAAAAAAATCCCACCATGCTACTATCAACATCCTTGTGTGACACTTACATCATCTTCAGCAAAGACAGAGAGACTGAAGAAGGCTCCAAGGTAGGAAAGTCTTTGCAGTTCTCTTCCTGCACCTGTGCTTAAAGATTTAGGCAACCACAAGGGCAAAGAGACAACCTAAAAATAGGAGAAACAGCAAGTTCTTCAACACTGCCATGTCAGCCATCCTGCTTTGTCACCTTCCAGAGTCTGCCACACGCCCCCAAACCTTCAACACTCAGTCATGCTGATGGAAATGTCTCCTCAGCATTCCAGCAGCCCAAGCAACTCGTGTTTGTCCTAGTTTTTCTAAATTTTCAAGGAAAAGGATTCCCTTTACCAGGTTGATTTCAACTATTGTTTCACATGANCCAGAGTCTGCCACACGCCCCCAAACCTTCAACACTCAGTCATGCTGATGGGAAATGTCTCCTCAGCATTCCAGCAGCCCAAGCAACTCGTGTTTGTCCTAGTTTTTCTAAATTTTCAAGGAAAAGGATTCCCTTTACCAGGTTGATTTCAACTATTGTTTCACATGAGATGTTCCAGGACCCCTTGTTTAGAGTTGTGGAGAACATTATCCACGTGGGTTGTACACCACCACCATGGAATAAGGGGTTCTTTTAACTCAATGCACTTACCAAACTGCACATAGGGTGTGTTTTCCCAAACTTGATTTCACAAAGTTCACATAGTGCCTATAAAGAAATGCCAGTAAAAATTACTTTTTTTTTTGACTAATTCTTTAGTAAACTGTCTGCAAAAAAAACCAAGTTCAACATGGCAAACTGCTGAAAGAGCCAAACCCTTTTCCCTTGATCACTGGAAAAACTTCACTCTTATCGTGAAGAGTGAGAGCACACCCTGCTCCCATTTTAGCTTTTACATCAGCTCCAAGTTGTCTCAAAAAAGCCAACACATCTCACAGGATAATAAATTACTGCAATTATTTCAAAAATTAGCTGTGCAAATTGTTGTTTGCTCAGAACATGACAAGGCCTGTGCTGGACTCCTGACCCACCACATTAAAACCAGTAACAATAATAAATAGAGCAATTGTTCTGTCCATACACCAAGGCCTTTGTCTTCTGAATCAGAGTGGAAAAATGTCAAATGAACACAGAACCCAGGAACAAAGACCCTATCCAAGATCTCCAACTCACTTTCAACTGCAGCACAGAAAGAAGAAAGCAGTTGTAACAGAGTATTCTGGAAGCACAAAAATACTGTTGGCTTTCCCCCTTCTCCTGTGTTGTATGTTCTCATTCTTCAATTACACTATAGCTGGTAACTACTATTCCACCCTTTTGTTGCACTCTGTGCCAACCAGAGATAATGAAAACACAGACCTATTTCCAAGTAGCCTTTCCTTGTAGCCAACAGCCAAACTTGCAGCACTTCACAACTTAAACTGGAGGAATAACAGCAGAGCAGGAAAACACAGAGCCAGCAAAAATTATTGTATTACTCAAGAATTACTCAATGGATTTGATTTGCAGCACCCCAGTCCAGATGATTTCCTGAAGTGCAAGTTAAACCTGAGGTGTAACAGCCTTTTTTGGCATCACACACTAAAGATCCTAAAATCTGAATGTGTTAGTTGACAATGCTCAATTTACCAGGAATCCAGATTGCTCTTTGGTGGCCAAACATGCTTTGCAAAAGACTGGCTGTTTTGTCAATAAAAACAGTAGGAGGGATGCAGATCTAAGACTAAAATATGCACTTAAAACTAAAAATAAAACCCTCACCTTTTCAGCCAGGGAATACTGTATTATTTTCCTCAGTAATTAGTCTCCAATTCAAATAATCTGGGGTTTAATGCAATAGATCTGAGTTTCCTACACAGAAAAGTGAGTCCAGCATACACTGGTGTGGACATTGGCTGTTATTTCCCAGACTTGAATTGAAAGGAGCTTAGTGGGATTTTATAACCATTCACAGTATTATAATTATGAAATCCACACATTTGATTAATCTTATATAAAGCAATACACACAAACATTGGAGTAAACCACTATACAAACAGTGCTCATTAAGCCATTATTGGCCTCACACTCTACTAGATTTTTAATGGTCTTTTACATATTTCACACCACATTAAGCTTTTGAGAGAGAGTTTAACAGCAATCCACTAACCAACAAAATCCCCAAAATGTTGAAGTACATTATCTTATATAGAATCTGCATGTTATTGTAAAGAAACTGCTTCTAGAAATGGACAATCCTTACCATAAGAGGGTATTTGAAATTGTCACTATCAAGGGAGCACTCTTTGGAAGCTACAGCCAGGCCTTGTAAAATGGGAATAAAGATCTGTAAAAACACAAGTAGATGAATTTATTCAAGAATAGGAAACAATCAAATGGCTCCATCACTGTACACAGCATGAAATGCCAGTTCAGAATTTAAATACTCTAAGTTACAGAAAAGCAAAAATAAGGTATTTCCTGTGAATTTGTATCAGTTAAGTCTAAAAGCTTAAGAGATGACTCAAAGCTAAAAACAACTTGTTTGCTGTAGTGTGAGTGATCAGGTGTTGTTCCACTGAGTTCTCTGCAATGTGTTACAGACACCAGTGAGAGCAGAGTTCTGTGCAGGTGCCCAACAGCCTGACTGCCCAAATGGGTAATAACTCACTTGCCTCTACACTTGGGGTAATAACACAGCTCTCATTTTGATGATGTGCAATTGGTAAAGATAATAAGCAGCAGCCAAGGATTGTCAGGAAAGAGGAAGTGACTTGACAGGAACTTATTAATTAGAAGTAATTATTCCCACAAAGTAAGTCCCAATCACAACTATACCCTCAGAAATTAAACCCACAGTAATTTTGCAACAGTAACAAGAGATCACACTGAATTCTGAAGTATATTGTGCTGCTTCTATAAAAAGGAAATACTAAATCACACTAGAGAAAAGGACTGTACAGCTGGCTGTGCTTCAGCCAGAGGAAAGGTTCTCTTCTCCAGGGCAGGTGACCTTTAGCACTTTTATAACCCCTTTTTGACAGTTTTAAATGTCCTTTCAACTGCATGAACTTCTACTAAAAGGAGCCCAGACAGAAATATAAATTATTAACAGGTACTTGCACTACACAGAAATTATCTTATGTCATTCTTTCCAAAACTGGAAGGATCAAATGCCATTCCAAAGGCCCCTTTACAGCCAAGTCCCACAATACTACAGTAGTGCTAATTACAGACAATTCTAACCTCACTTACCTACTTTACTGCCAGTAATGGGATCATGTGCTATAAGTATTTATTTTTTACCTATGCCTTACCTGTTTGAAGACCTCTTCATCCTGGTAAGTTGTTCTCACCAATTCTTGGATGAAGCCAAAGGGGAGATTCCTACACAGCATATATGGTACCAGCAAAGACTGCTGCTGCAATGACCTTGATTTCAGTAAAAAAAATAAATTCAAAACTACTGATTATTTGCAGAGGTATTTGCAAAAATGTCCCAGCAATCACACGTGAGGATGTGTCAGAAAGCACATTACCAGTGTGCAGATATACCTATTTCTTTCAGAAGTAACTAATCTTGTCTGCTCGAGTTACTTGGAGAAAAGTTATTCTGAAACAGATACTGCTGCCAACATCACAGTGCAGATAATGAGGCTGGAAGAGAATAGCAGCTTCTGTGTAGTAATTGGTTGCCCCTTCTACCCCTCACTAATTAAAAAAACACCCCTTTGTTAAGATCAACTAGTGAAGGAACATTTTTTTATATGTGTTTTTCCAGATTAAAAAAGGACACAACATTAGTCTTTTCTGAATTCATAGTCATTACTTTTAATTACTCCTTAGGATTTTTGAAAAAGCATCTTTTTTCCCTTATTACATATATAAAACTTATTCCAATGCCAACATTGTTCCATGTAATGATAAAACTAATCTCAAAGCACAGTGACTGGTGCACCTTGCAAGATAATAGAAGTATTCTCTGGGGACACAAAAGATTCTGCAGGTTTTAGTAAAACTCCCATATCCCATTTTAAAAACCTTTTTACTGTTCCAGCTACCCTGCTGCTGGTCAAACAACTGCACTTGGAATCTCAGAGTGGTGATTTAGCACAGAGAGCCCACAGACAGCTTTACATTACCAAACCTGCTGGGGGAACTGTGAAGCAAAACAAGTGCTGTGTCCCTTTAGCAGGTTCTCCTACGTATTTTGAGATTGTTTGTCAGATGAAGCTCTCCTGGGTACTGACTTTCACAGGAGCAGTGCCCCAACAAACTGGAAGTAAAATAGTTTAAGCATAAGGCAAGGCAAAAACCAGCCTGGGTAACTCAGATCCCCATTTAAGCTGCTCACACCAACCTGAATGATTTTACCCAAACACTTCTTTCCCCATCAGCTGCAAAGCAACAAACTGTTCCTCTGGCACATGAATATCCTGCTCCAACAACTGACTTAGTTTTCTTACCTAATCCTCAGAAGGAACAAAGGAATCCCAGAACAGTCTAACTTTCATGATTACCATCAGCTTTATTTACCTTGGTTGTGTTAAGGATCCCTGTAGCACCAAAGCAGCATGAGAAATGCACTGGGATCGGATGTTGCTCAGTAACTGGCAAACTGTTGGCTGGCTACACATCTGAGAAAAACAACCTTATTTCAACACAAACCAGAATTCAGACACAGAACAGACAGGAAATAGAATGAATTTCTTTATTTATGCAGTATAGATGTAACATGCAAACGAAATTGAACACTGCTCTAGCTAAAAACATTCCAGAGTGTTTATACAAGTAGTGCTGGTTGGTTGTTTTTTACCTGGAAGCAAAAGCTTAGAGCAGAACACAGAACACTGACAGGGGTCTGGTCTCACAAAAATAGGTTTTACATGGAATAAATTTGGACAACATCAAAAGGGGGAAGGATCATTTCTAACACAATGCTTATTTAAGAGATGTCAAATATATATGGTTCAAATATAATGAATTAACAAGAGTCACAGGGACCAAATTCTACAACAAAGCCACCAAGAAAGAACATTCAATTCCCCCCAACTTTCCTCACCAATGAGTAAGAGGAATGTCTGTGACAGCACTGATACTTCACCCATCTGAAACATACCTTTGGTGCTTTTCTCTCCTCTATTCCAACTCTGTCAAAACACTCAATGAGGTAGTTCAGCATCTCTGTCTCCTTACAATTTTCAATGGTGAAGTGGTCACTGCAGGAATCGGAAACACTTGAGCTGCCAGAGCCTCCCATACTTTAAAACACACAAAAGGCAGAAATAAGGCATTAGTGACAGGTCTTCACTTGTGCACAACCAAGTCATTCACCAGCTCTTCCTCTGGCAACGCTCTGAACACTCCATCCCATCACACCCATGGCTCAGTTCAGGCAATTTCTGTGATCTATGAAGGGCTCTCCATGTAACAGCTTGTCCAACCTGGAAATTCAGAGCTGTAACGTGACTCAAGATAACTTAGTACTGAAAGACAGCAAGATGCATCACTTTAACAAGAATCAGTAAACCCTGTTCTCACCTGGCAATACCAAAAATGAGCAGGCTTTGTGTTGTACCTGACACAGAACAGCTGGAACACTCAGGACACACCAACACCTCATGCCATGGGGCAGCCTCTGCACAGGCACCACATCCAGCATTAAAAATCCTGTTACCACCACCAGGCCATGGAAGGCAGAGCCTCCACTACTGAGAAGAGACCTGAGCTGACAGACTGGGCTACAGACACTTGATGTGCTCTGAAGAAGGAGCATAAATAAACCAGGAGGCAATACATCCAACCTACTGTTCCTTTAACACTCCCACATGGAAGATCATCTCATTTCAACTCAGTTCATTTCAGTTCCCTCACAGTAAAATATACCATTTCATTAAGTAGCACAGCATTGAGGGGGAACAAAACAAGACATACTGTAAACACAAAAACTAAACTGACAAAACCAAAATCATCCTCAAGACTAGAGAGAAATGGAACAAGTGAGAACAGACCCACGACTCTCAGTCTCAGACTTGTTATCTCAACAAAATTCTTCTCCACAGAACAGCTTGGCAAAGCTAATTAAAAGCAAAATCCTCATTTTACACAAGAGAATTAAGACATGATATATTCACTTTATGTAAATTAAATTTTAAAAATAGCAATTACATGGATGGTCTGCTGCAATTCTCAAAGAAAAGTCCATATACAGTCAGGGTGGATTTAAATGAAGATAATTTATAAACCCCAGATTTTAAACCGGAAAATAAGAGTATTTGATTCCTTAAATGCAGCTTTCTAAAAGTCATGTTTAAACCTACAAACTGTCAAAACTGGAATTTCCTTTAAACTGTAAAATAATTTACATTTTTATAATTGAGCTGTACAAATCTGTTGTGCAAACTTTACAGTCCAACCAATATATCAGGGAAAGGTTATTACTGCTCAGCATCTGGTAGCTCAGCAGGCTAAGAAAACAACATTCTAATAGCAGCAATCTCTGTCTGCAGAGATGTTTTCAGTTATTTAATTAAAAGCAATCCATGTAAAACACAGCTCTGTTGAAGTAGTGCTCAGTAACCACAAAATCAGGCACTTTTTTTCTATAGCCTCTCTTTTAAACCTCTTGACTTCTTACACTCAGCTTAAAAAATACTATTAAGGACAAATTTCTATGAAAACCTACTAGTTCTGTAGTTAGTCATTCTGTTAATGATTTCACTGCAGCAGCAACTGAAATTATTCTGACTCAAAGCTCATACATCCTTCACACACATGGAATGCCTTGGTGTTTTCAGAATGCAAGTTGTTGCATAATTGTACAGCCACTGTGTTTATAATTTAACTAACAACTTACTGCTGTCTGCAAAATGCCAGGACATAATAAACAAACTAAAGCCCCAGAAGCACAGCAGAAATCCTATCCAAAGCTTGGCAACCAGATCCAATATTTGGATTCAATTGCCAACAGGATAAAACTTAAACAAACAGTGGGAAAAAATAATCCTAAATCCCACATACACAAAACCCCCTGCACCCATGTTAGCAAGTTCACTCTCCTGAAATTAGACTGGAATGGAAAAGAGGAGCTGTTACTGGGAAGGTGGTCAAGGTAACAGTGACTGCACAGCAGCATCCAACATATCACAGGAAAAATCAGACAGAAAAGCCAGTGGAGGTGAAGGATCATTTCACACCACATATTTTTGAATATTCCCTGACATCACAAGATGCTTCCTAAAGTCTTGTTGGCTTCATTTTAGAAGGCTCAAGAAATTAGAATTCCCCTGACTTTTGCTACAACTAAAATACTTCCAAGGGACTGGAAGCCTTGGAGGGACCCTTTCCTCCCAGTTGCTCCACAGGTGTATTTTGTCCCAGGCTAAAGGAGTGACCCTCAGCTATCAAGCAAAGATGAATCTTCAAAGTCACACTGTTTGCATCAGGTGGCCATTTGTCACTGTATCTTTTCCCACATATTAATCTCTGTCCTCATTTTCCATTTTTTCACAGGAAAACACGCACACAATGTACCAGAGAGGTAAAATTACAGCCATGGGTGAATACTATTCCTTCTACTCATACAGCCAAGGAGGAGTTCCACTCAAACATCACTGCAGAAACCATGCTCATTAAAAGACTTGATTAACATTTACTTTAGTCATCTCTTCAAAAAAGAGCTGACTAACTGCACTCATTACACATGTTTATGCACCACCTTAACGAGCCAGCCAAGTCATACCCTTGGCTTGAGTTGTTCCCCACGTTACTCTGAAGATCACTTGACACTACACAGACTGTTAGTTCCTAAACAACCAAACATGCAGCTTACATTCTCTTTCTCCAATACCTGGACCCAAACTGGACACAAGAAAAATCATCATCTTCATTTTCTTCATCACTACTGTCCTCAGACACATCAGAAACGGCAAGAAGGAGGAGGGAGAAAGGGTTGTCGTATAAACTACCACAACAGAAATGGAAAAGGCCATCAGACTTTTTAAGCCAGAAGAAAAAGTAAATGGTAGCTTTTCTTTTTAAGTCTGTCAGGAATCATCTTCTCTAAACATGCAGACAAAGGATAACTCCATGTTAGCAAAACCAAGACCATGCTAACATGCTCTGTTACACTACCACAGGTTATTCAGGTACCAAAAACACCACACATTTACAATCCAAAAACTGAAAAAGAATTTTTGAGACTCAGTAAAAATTCTGGCTGAAGTGGAATTGTTTAGACAGACTGAATAATAAGCATTACAATTCCAAGCTATTGGACTTTAAGGCAATGTGTTCATTTCTCCCTCCTGCAGGGACAAGGGATTCCAGGAGCAGCCAACAGAGACACTGCAGTGGTACTTGGCCTGGCATTCTGAAATAGGCTGATCTGTAATTTAAATCTGTGCACCAGGGAATCAAATCTAACCCAGTCCAGCAAGTAACAGCTTTCAACAAATCAACTAAAACCCTACTGAGAAAACTGATTTGAGAGCAGGAGGTTTGTTTGGTTTACAAACAACTGCAGCAGGGACTGAAAGGTAAGCTCGTAGTTTAACTGGAATGGATGTACAAAGAGGAGGAAATGCTTTAAAAGTAGCAACATGTTTTTAATTACATCACACCTCAAACACTCACAGACGCAGGTTTAACATTTTGGCAAAGAGAGCTGGTTAGCAAGTCAACGGATTAGAGCAAACCCAAATGCAAAAACCAACTCAGGGTGAGTGGGGTGAGCTCAGCACAAACATAAGTTCTTCCAAACTGCACGATTATGCCACACCCTGCACAGCACACATCAAACACTCTGTGCTTGTGAAATACCTAGGAGGGATCCTGCTCTGGAGGGAGGGACGCCTGCGCAAGGCACCGGGAGAGGCAGTAAACAGAGGTGGGCCCATGGCTGTGGGCCTCTGCCTGGATGTGATGACTGGCATGGCTGGAGGGGTAGCAGCCATGGCTGGAGGGCTTGGTGAACTAGATGGGATGGAAATATTCAAGGAACGAGGGGTGGAAGAAGCGGAAAAGCCTCCAGGATGGGCCACAGTGTATGGCCGGTACCTCGGAGAAGGCGGCTGTGTCCAGGAAGGGCTTGTCACTGTGAGGTGAGAGCTGACAGTAATGGGAGGCACAGGTGTGGTGGCAACTGAACTGGCTGGTGGGGTAAGAGATGAACCAGTCATTGGTACATAGCTTGTGAAATTGGTAGGAGGAGCTGGACTAGTCCCATAGAGACTAAACCAGTTACAGGGGAAAAAGAAAAAAAAAAAAAGCAATGATTTAGGATATGCAGAAAAAGGGTGAAAAAGATAAAATGAGCAAGAGAAGTCCTTGCTCTTCTGGTGACTCGAGCAATATTTCTGCAGATTACACATATTATCCCTTTCTACTGTTGTTGAATAAAACTACATCACAATCTACACACTTTTAAGAGTCACGGCCTCTGTGATGTGAGGTGGGGACACTTCTCAGCAGGAAACAGTTACATGGCTTGAATCTATCAAATACACTTCTAGCCATGGCAGTGTAACCAAAAACGGTGACATGGAGGGACATTCACGTGAAGAAGAGTGAAAAACTTTAAAAATTGATTCTATTTATCGTCCTTGGGACACTTCTATGCCCCTCTCTCTCTTCTAATCTACCAATCAATATTCAAGTGAAATCAGCATTCAGTTACAATCAGAAGTCACCTGGATAAGGAACTGGAACCAAAGGAGCCCACATTACAGAACATGGGGCTGCTTCCTGGGTTGGAGCCCATGTTTAGGATGAGGCTTCTGTCAGGAGAGCGGGCGGCTGCAGCAATGGGCTGGGATGTAGCTGTCAGGCTGGCAAAGGGGTTTTCATCCCTTGCCTGGGTGGACATCATCAGCACTTCCATCAAAATCTGCCCAATCAAGTCCTTAAAATCTGAAAACACTGTTAAGAAGAAGAGAGTCAGTATCCTCCTATCTGTGTTCAGCTACACATTAGTCAGATGTGAACATTTGCATAGAGTTCAACTAAAAGGGACAAAAACAAACTTCTGTGAGTTAAGTGCTGCTTTTGGCAAAAACAACACACTGACACATCTATAGTTGTCACTCTGTCTATATTAACTAGGTTCTGGAATTACAGCTACACAAAAATATAGCTTTTATGGAAAATACAGAAGATTAGAGATGACCTAATGCTGCTACTGTTGGTTATTAAAGTTGTCTTGTGTGTTCCAGTCATATTTTCCCACCCTGTTGTTGAGCTCGGCAAGGTGTGTCATAAAGAGAGCTAAAAAAACCCATGCCTACACACACCACACAAAAACCCAACAATTTTTAATTGGATCATGTCTTACAGCTAACATAGAAAACACAGTTTGTTACATAAAATAATCAGTAATTCTTGGCTTATCAAATTAACTGCTAGATGTCTGTTATGATGCAACACAACCCTTTAATTCAGTAAAAGGTTAATGAAAAAGGTAAATAGAACCAGCAACCTTGGAACAGCACATTAGTTTGATGACAGAAAGCACAACCAACCAGAGCAGAGTGATTGACTAAAACAGCAGCTATGACCCATCAGTCCCATGTTCCTGCCCCAGGATTCCATTTCCTGCTACATCTGCAGACAGCAGATGTTGAAACTGAGCAAAGCCATGAGCAGGTGGCTCTGGTATTGCAGCAAAGAGAGAAAAGGGGAAAATAAAGATGGGAATGTGCCACTCAAGGGAAACAAACCCCAGCAGTGCCACCTGCTCAGGTGCCCACCTTCCTTTGGGTTCTGCTTGAACTGGGCAGAGAGTGAGTTCAGGAAGATCACGTCTCTGTCTCGGTCCTTCCAGGACACTCTGAAGATCTTACAGACCAGCTGCAAAGCTTGTTCCTCAGACACTTCTGACCCAGACAGAGGCTCCTGTGGAGTAAAAAAACCAACACCTTATTTGCAGTGCTATTAGTTAAGTCACAAACAAGTACAGCTCTTTAAATGGCCTTAGCCATTTAGAAAAAAAAAAACCAAGAGAAAAGCCCAGGTTGCCACCAAAAATCTCCCTTTTTTCTTCTGAGACTTCATGATGGTCCCCCACCCCCCAACTCAAAGACTGCCCTTGATTCCAGGCTCTTTATTCCCCAGCAGACAATGCAGGCTGTCCAACTGCCCAGCCTGCAGCTCGGGATTGCCTGGGAAGGATCCTGCAGCAGGTTTTGGCTGTGTGGCTTTAGGCCAAGCTTTTACCAGCTGACCTTAGTCCCAACAATGCAGGAATAAACAAAGACATCTAATGAGCACTGCAAGAGCTGCTGCAGAAATTTCTCTCCACTAACTATTTCTTTATGGCTCTATTTCACATGGGCCTTAAAATCTAATGACAAAGAAGACAATTCTAGGAGTGGATTAGAGCTTTGTACTTGCTTTCTTTATTTTTTATACTTTAAAGAGTTCTACCAGCTCTCTAAACCTGGATAGCTAAATCCTCTTATGTATTTTCTTATAATATCTAGAGGAAAACCTCATTACACAGCATTACTCCAGCATACATAACATCTGAGGCAGTACTTTGTGAGTAGACTGCCAAGTGCTGTACAAGTAAGATGCAATGATCTTCAAAGTCTCTTAAAAATGTTTTTTTGGGCCTACTGTGTATTAAAAAATAGATGTGGGCATTAATAGTTCACTTCGCTGTAGGGATACAGAACACAAACATTTTCTTCAGAGTTTCCAAATATCATTTGTAAACAAATCTGAGACATCAAAATGCAGCTTTGAGACTGAAAGTTTTGAGTTGTTTTTCCCTCACACAAATTTTAATGAGAAAATGTAGTGACAGGTGACATCTGAGAGCTGGTTCCATCCTCTCCAAGCCCATGTTCACACTGTGGAGATGCCTGAGCTCATCCCAGCTCCAGCCTCACTCCAGCCAACACTGACCTTGTCCGTCAGACTCCGCTTCTCTCTGCGATCGTTCTCGTCCACCTCCATGTTCTCAATTCCTGAATCCACATCTACCTGGGACATACTGTAAGTGGAAATAAGAGAAGGTTATTGACTTGTAGAAAGCTGCAGACAGTCCTCTGTCAGATGCTGACTGAAGGAGTGTCCCCTTAAGTAGAAGCAGCAGAGAAATCAATGCATAAACAGCAGTTAAAATCACTAGTTGATAAATGCTTCTCATATTACATTTATTTTGAGTTCAAGAACTCTAAATTCCTTCAGCAGGCAATACAAATTACACAGCTATCACATCCCATATCCTTTTTTTTTTTTTTTTTAAAAGGGGACGCTAATTTTCCCCCCCAAACACTCCCACCCACTCACTCTCAAANAACACAAACATTTTCTTCAGAGTTTCCAAATATCATTTGTAAACAAATCTGAGACATCAAAATGCAGCTTTGAGACTGAAAGTTTTGAGTTGTTTTTCCTTCACACAAATTTTAATGAGAAAATGTAGTGACAGGTGACATCTGAGAGCTGGTTCCATCCTCTCCAAGCCCATGTTCACACTGTGGAGATGCCTGAGCTCATCCCAGCTCCAGCCTCACTCCAGCCAACACTGACCTTGTCCGTCAGACTCCGCTTCTCTCTGCGATCGTTCTCGTCCACCTCCATGTTCTCAATTCCTGAATCCACATCTACCTGGGACATACTGTAAGTGGAAATAAGAGAAGGTTATTGACTTGTAGAAAGCTGCAGACAGTCCTCTGTCAGATGCTGACTGAAGGAGTGTCCCCTTAAGTAGAAGCAGCAGAGAAATCAATGCATAAACAGCAGTTAAAATCACTAGTTGATAAATGCTTCTCATATTACATTTATTTTGAGTTCAAGAACTCTAAATTCCTTCAGCAGGCAATACAAATTACACAGCTATCACATCCCATATCCTTTTTTTTTTTTTTTCAATAGAGTAGCTGAATTATCCCCACCAGACACTCTCATCACTTAACGTCTAAGATAATTGCTTTATCTTTTACCACTTTAGGTCAGGAACTCCCATTAAAACCAGACTGGAAAAAGCATTACAGTGGTCTAAACAGTGTGGGATTTTTAAGCATTAGACTGTATTGCACTAACACAGCTGGGAGAGAGAAAGGGCAGAGCCTTGTCCTGGTAAGAGGTTTGACCATCAGCATTGTGCAATATTTGCTGGCTTTTACAAGCTGCATTTGTTACCTTTTCTCACAGGAGACACTATCAATATCCATGCTCTGAGACCGAGAGAGAGACTGAGATTGGGTTTCAAGGCTGTTAGATGGAGAACTGCTGAGTGAACTCACTCCTTCGCTGCTCTGGCTTCGGTGGGCTACTCCTAAAGAAAAGGCACCACCAAGGTATTACTACAGAGGTGAGAAGGCACCACATGTTATTTGGATGGAAAAGGAGAGGAAATACTATTTTTCAACCCAGCTCTTAATAATGCATTAGGAAATAAATGTTAATAATATTCACATTTGAGTACAGATAATCACATTTTCTACCTCCCCTTGCAGCAGCAATGTAGGAATGCTTACCTGCATTACACAGACAACAAAGCCAGATTTGCATCCACGAAGAGCTCAGAGATTCAATCCCATAAAAACTGATCTAAGATTGCTCTGTTTACTACCTTAAGACCTTGTCTAAATCCCCTAAACTCTGTCCTATTAGACCTTCACACTGGGCCATTACAATGGAGTTAACTTGGGTGAGGATACAGGACACACACACTGTCATAGTTTACTGGGAAATTATCAGTACTTTTCCTTCAAGAAGAAAATAAGTATCCAAGAAGTCCTAACAACATGTACCAAGTGTAACACCACTGCCATAACGACTCTGTGTGTCAGAGCAGGAACAGATGGATTCCCTTTGGAAGGAAGGCTTCTCCAGGGAAGTGTTAGACACCAGCATGGTAGGAGGAAAGTTATATCTGTAACTCCAAATAAAGCAGAACAAGCCTTGCATTCAGTAACAAGGGTTATTGGTTAGTAACTCCAGGGCCATAGCTGGGTATTATCATTCATAAACAATGTTCAAACAAGATTCTTGAGCCCACTGGGTTTTCAGTGTGAAAAGAAGAATTGAGACAGGAACCAAGATCCTCCAAGAAAAGTTAGATTTCACTTAACCCCACCCATTTGCCAATACTAAAAAAATCCTCTCAATTTTAGGTCTAAATGTTTATTTCCTGCAGTCCTGGAATTTTTTTATTACAGCTCTGACACCAAGTCCTTGCACAAGACACAGCTCCAAAGATCAGGATCACTTCTCCACAACACCAAGGAGATCCAGATATCAAGGGCAGTGTTTGAGCTGAGAAAGCTGCTCCAGTGATGCAGATCCCCAGGGATAACATCCAGCAGCTCCTCACTGCCCATGACAGGCACTGACGTCAGCAGGGAATTCCACAGGCACCTGATTTAAGGCATCCAGGTTTTATTTCAGTACATCAGCAATTACAAAGGGGAAAAAATATTTCTTGAGTTCTTCATCTCTCCTCCTCCCTCTTCCCAAAGAAAATCTGGCTAAGTCAGTGGATAAAGAGACCAAGGCAAAAATGGCTTATCAGGGCAAAGGACTGCATTGTTCTGCATTCCCTTGGGGTCTCTCACTGCCAGGAAAATGTACTTGAACAGTGATGCTGCAGTTCTCATTAACAGAGTGGTAGGTAGGTTTGGGGAGGCCTTTCACACAGATCTTCCAGAATTTACTTGCATTTGTACTTTGCTGGATCAGGTAAACAATAAAATACCTGACACCTCAAGTTCCAGCTGTCACTGTTTTTAGGTGCTTCAAAATATGACCAAAATACAGACAAAATAATAATGGTCATATTTTGCTGGTGCTCAAGTCTGATCTCACCGTGACAGGCAACTCTTGGGAACAATGGATGCTCACAAGGACACTGTTCTGCTGGGGCTGCTCTGTATGTCCAAATGAATTAAAATCCCCTGCAGTCACTTTATGCTGCTGAAAGGAACTGCTGCAAACCACACAGCATTAGCTGAGTCCTCAATTATGCTACACAAACACAGCAGATAATCTGTTATGAACATTTTTTTCCTGATCCATTCCCCATTTAACCATAACTCTTACCCTGGTGTGAAAAAGACACACATTAAACAGCTGCAATGAAGGCACTGTAACTGTTTGTGGACATCAGCCTGTCTGCTCTGCACAGTCAGGTACTGTCCAGATGGATTCTTAGGACAGGAATCTCCAAAGTCTTCACTATCCAACCCCTTCAAACCATGACAAATGGACATTTCTACCCTCAGGTACATGTTTCCACACCTCCTGCTCTGTTGGCATTATTGTTTATCCAGTCGTGCACTAGGAAGGATCAGGAAGATTCATCTATTTGAAAACTCAGCATTTTTTTCTCCTGGGTTAGTTTTCACTTGGATTAAGCCCAGATCCACCTCACCACACAGCTGCTACAAACAGCAGAGCAAGAAATACTCCTTTCAGCAAGAGCCAGACCTAAGGTGGATTAAAATAGTCATGTAACCACAGGCTGAGGGAACACAGAGGGAAATCTGTACTGATCTTAAAAAAAGTCACCTCTGCTTCTGGGTTGTTGTCTGTAATCATGAGGAGAATGCAGTGTTAAATTCCATCTGCAATGAGATTTTCTCAGGAAAAGCTTTTGATAGCTTTTTTCTCTCCTGTTTTGGATACAAGGCAACAAAGCAAGCAGGAAGGAGACACTTCTAGGTTTTTCTCAACAGCACTGTAATTACACTGCAAGATTTAAGCTTGGAAAATACTCCACTAGTCAAAGGGAAATACATTACATTTCAGAGAGCAAACAGGTAAATATTCTGCAAGTTCTCAAGGAGTGTTGGAAAATCATTATTTCTATCAATCATATTTTGATCATATTGAAAATCTGTTTAGAACAATCTTGACACTTGCTTTGAGATTGGGTTCATGAACCTCTTAGCTGAGAAACACAACATCCAAACCAATTTAAGTTTTCAGTTAAATATGACAATACTGGCAAAAATGCCAATTTGTTCTGATTTCCAAGAGAGACAACTTGAAATCAAAATTAATTTTTTTAGGTCCAGTGGTATAAATATAAGAATATTGTCTTTATCCTCTGTAGAGCAACCCTCCCAACTTCCCCTGCTTGCTGCACTTGTCTGATTTTAACAGATCAGCTCTTATTTGCATCTTATGAAATAAATAGCATTTGTAAATATCCTGCTTGTATTCATTCCAGTAAATAGTGAAATTGGCCAAGGGATACAAAGCAAAAAGCAAATACTTCATTCTCACATTGACAAAGCACAGTCACAGCCCATTTTTAATTGTGCCCAATGCTCGAAATTAAAGATCAAAAATGAACTTGGGACTGATTGCTAAAATGTACCTAGAAACCAATCAATAACTGTGTTGCAAGACTGGAAAAGGATTTTTCCTGTCTCCTTGACAGATTTTTTTCCATAATATTGTGCAATATTAAACTGTATCACAAGCTTCTTCCAGCTCTGGCAACCCACACTTTAAATGTCATGAGTCTCCTTCCACCTGAGAAACAGCTGTAAATGGAATAAATGGAAAACCATTTATTACTTGGGAAATGAAAACAGAAAGCACCTTCAATCACTGATAATACATAATTTTGAGAACTACTTTTGACAGCAGCAGCAGCAGCCCCACCAGCACTGGTGCCTGCTGTGAGCACAGGAGGTGTGTGAGGATTGTCTGTGCCTACCTGATGCACCGATTGGAGAGGTAGCTGGGGTCATGCTGTGCACATTGAGGCCCAGGCTGTGGGAGGGCCCCGGGGCTGGTGCTCCTGGGGGCCCCGGGGGGGTCTCTCTCTGCGGGGACGTCAGGGGGGTGGTGGGTTGGGACGAGGGTCCTCCTGCCAACCGCGCCAGGCGCCTCCGACGGATCTGCGGGACACAGGGACGCCCAGTGACACCCCTGCTCCTGCCCACGGCCCAGGGCTGCCCTTTGCCCCCCCTCCCAGCAGGGTATTGACTCTTGGAAACACAAATATTGAAGCTTTACCTGGTACCTGCTCAACGGGCTCCTGCTGCAGCTCTGGGCTGTGTCACAACCTGCAATACCCTCCGCGTTAAAACCGTAAGTATTTGCTGCCTTGGGAAACCATTTGCACTGGAGGAGGTTGGGTTTGTCCCTCAAGGGGTTGTGTAAGACAAGTTTAACATTTACTGCTCAGCAATTTCAAAACCTGCAACGTTCCTCCTCATTTGTTTTCCCCATTTGTTTTTGACAAACTGCATTCATGTGATAAAAGGCACAATGTGAACGTGATCTTTAACTTCACACCACGTGGTACCAACACATTCGTGCAGAAGAAGGTCCAGCTCAAAGTTATTCAAGACCACCACTGTCCAAGTTAACCCAAAACAGAACTGCAACACCAAAAACATACAACCCATGTGCTGGACACCTTGAGAAGTAAAGACAGAGTAAAAAACATCCTTCCTCACCCACAGACATTCTACCGCACAGAATTTAAAAAACAGGTTTTGATTTTATTTTTAAGACACAGAATCACCTGCCTTCAAAAAACAACTATAGAAAACTTATGAACCTATTTATTACTTACATTATGTGGTCATATAACACTAAATTATACATAAAGAAAAAATAGACAAAATCAAACTTAATAAAACTCAATTCATAAGTGCTTCAGATCTCCCATAAATGAAAAAAACAGGATCGCATTCCAAAGCTTACATCTTCAGCTTGAAATAGGCCCAAAATAAAAGGGTGTCAGCTCCCTGCAAAAATGAGCAATTCCTGTTATTCTTTGTATTATGACACTCAAGCATTGCACACAACTTAACAGTTTTCATTTCTGCTCATAATCCTAAAGAACTGCCAAGCAAGTGAAAGACTGAACAAAAGATTTGTGTCAAGTCAATGTCTACACTCCATTCCTGCATCATTTAATGGCCTGTGAAACTCCTCTAACAGGAAGAGGAGCAGATCAAATTAAATCAGACTTCAAAAACTGTGGGAAAACAGTGTCTGGAACTACATCTCCCTCCACGACAGGTGTCAGCACATGAACATGGAAGGCAGCTAGAATTTTTTTTTTTAATTTAAGACACA
>VYZS01068538.1:0-12207 GCA_013400695.1 Neodrepanis coruscans | reverse complement strand
ATGGATGGATGGATGGATGGTGTCCCTGTGTTGTTGCTTCTCCCTCCTGGTTTACTTTGGCAGCCTCTTGACAGCCCTGAAGTCCAAGGAAGAATTAATGGGGTTTCTGGAATCCTGAATCCACCCAGATCCTGAAACAACAGTGACAACATGATTCATTTATCAAGGAGGATCAAGCACACCCGAGATTTATGAGGCTTTTAGGAGAATCAGGAGTTAAGGACAACCCCCTGGAAGTTTGCAGCTCATTGGCTCCAAGATCCTCCTGCTCTGTTTTTGGCGAGGAGGATTGACAGAGTGAACTCCTCCCCAGGCAGAAATAACCCCAGGAAGTGTCTCTGCCACATCCTGGGTGCACCCAGTCCCGAGGGAATGAGTATCCCATGGGATGGGTGGCAGCCCAGACAAGTCCAGCAAAGGGTGGGATCATTTTTATCTCATCACAGGAGGAGAAACAGGACCAATTTATTCCTGTCCCTCATTCCATAGCATCACTTCTCTCCTGGAGAAGCTCAATTCCTGGGCTGAATCCTGAGGGCTAGAAAGATGCAGGTGAAGAAAACAGCTTTTTAAGCCACCCAGGCCCATGACACACCTGAGCTGCTGAAAGGCAGCCCTGTCATTTCTAATGTTTTTTTAATTCCTCTCGAGGTTTTATTCTGCCCTATTTTTGGCATCAAGATGTAGGTTTTCCTTATAAATAGCTGCATATTCAGATTCAGGCTGAGAACTAGGACAAGGATGCACTGGGCATCCAGACCTTGATTTCTGGGGGGGAAAGAGTGAAAACTGCAACATTTCCAGCCAAGCTTTCTGTGAGATTCTTCTCTCAGGAAAAATCAGTGGGAAAAAAACACCTGGAAAGTTCCCTGCACTCCCAGGATACAAATCAAATGGGAGAACTGGTGAGGGCTCATTGGCAAGTTCACAAATCACCAAAATAAGGCTTTGAAGCTCTGCAGCAATTCCTCCTCTGAGGAGCTCAAAGTCTGAATTTAGACACAGCATCAAAGCTGGCTGATAAATATTCTCCTTATTTTATAGTTAAAGAAACTGTGTCATAATCCTGTACATCCTTGTGTGTGGCAGTGAACCAAAGCCTTTTGAGAAAAATTAATTAAAAAAAAAGGTTGTGTGTGTGTTTTTTGAGCAGATTTAAATTATTAATTACTCCCAAAAGTCAGAAGCAGGTTGGAAAACATGTCCCAGCAAACAGAGACAAAAGAAAGAGTAGATTGATTTAAAAGAAAGGGTAGATTTAGATTGGATTTCAGGAGGAAATTCTTCCCTGGGAGGGTGGGGAGGCCCTGGCAGAGTTTTTCCAGAGAAGCTGTGACTGCTCCATCCTTGGAAGTGTCCAAGGCCAGGTTTTTTAAATGGTCTTTCTGATCTCTTCCAACTTAAACCAGTTTATGATTCCATAAAATATTGTTCATCCATAAATAAGGGAGAACTGATGGCTCAGGGCAACTCTGAAGGCTGGCTCAGTCCTCACCCCAAATTCCTCCTTCTGTAGCCTGGGGAAAGCCCCTCAAATGACACAATTCCCCAGAAATGGGCTTTGGAGGGGACTCCAATCCCTCTTTTCCAGCTCTTTGTACAAAGCATCATTGCTGTCCATGGGGAAGGTGGGGACAGAGCTGGACTTTGCTCTTGTGTGAAACAACAGGAGGCAGAGAAGAACAGCTGGATTTTCTCCCAAATCAGCCCCCAGAGCTGCCTTCCAACCTCACGTCTATCATAATCCCAGGTCTGGATCCATATTAGTGGCCAACTCCTCTCTATTTCTGCTTCACCCCCCAAATCCCTCTCACTAGACAGCACTTGCTGTTGCTTCCAGCTGGATGTTTTTCCAAATATCAGCCACATCCTCCATTCCCCCCCTCCAGAGGAGCACAGAGCAGTTCCTTGGGCTGTATCCAAGTCCTTCCCAGGTTGTTTGCAGAGGGGACAGTGCAGTTGCCACAGGGAGCAGAGATTTGTCACTGCAGAACTGTGGATGTCACAGCCCTGCCCTCAAGGGCCTGAGTCATATTGACACAACCTTTAAGTAAAAGATAATCTTCTTACATAACCCCAAGTATTGTCCTCTGGTGGAAACAAGTCATCTAGATTTGTTTTAAAAATAAGGTTTGAAAAGGACTTGCTAGATTTTTGATTTCTTTCCTGGTCCCTGCACTGACACAGCTTGAAAAACGTGGTGCTCACTCTGGGTACAAATATCCAGCTTGGGTTTTTCAGCAATTTGAGTTTTTTTAGGGTAATTTAGCTCTGCATTGACAGGGTGGGAGAACTGGGGAAGAGAAGGCTCCAGGGAGAACTTAGAGCCCCTTCCAGTGACTAAAGGGCATTTTGGATAAAGGTCTGGAGGGACAGGACAAGGGTCTGGAGGGACAGGACAAGAGGGAATGGCTTCCCACTGTCAGAGGGTTGGATGGGATATTGGGAAGGAATTCTTTGCTGGGAGGGTGGGGAGGCCCTGGCACAGGTTTTACAGAGAAGCTGTGGCTGCTCCATCCCTGGAAATGTCCAGGAAGGGGCTTGGAGCAGCCTGGGATAGTGGGAGGTGTCCCTGCCCATGGCAAGAGGGTGGAACAAGATGATCTTTGTGATTCCTTCCTTTCCAAACCATTCCATGATTCTGTTATTGCTGAAGGTGAGTCTCCAGAAAGGTCCTTGGAGAGCCAGAACACTGAACAAGAACAGCCACAGGGATTAAAAGAGTAAATAAGACTGAGCAAGTAAATAAGCACTAAATGAGATTAAATCCTGCTGTGCAGCTCCATGGACAGCAGGGAATTGCAGGGAAGCACTTCCAGCTCGGGCACAAAGCTGGAGTTTACCTGGAGAGCTTCCAAGAGGGAATTCACCTGCCCCAGCCAACTGGGGAATGGCAAAAAACACAATAAATTCAGAGAAATGGTGCAGGAATGGTGTATTTATCCAGAGTCCTGCCTGATTCCCACTGCTCCCTGGGGAAAACTGCTCAGGCAGCTCCAAGGCCCTTGGGGAAGAGCTGGAAGCTGAAGCAATAAACCCCAATCAGATTGTCCTACAAAATTGATCCAGGAGGAGCACAAAAATCACTTTGGGAGTCATTCACATTCACAAAAAATGAGGTAGGAGCTCCTCCCAGCCCCATCAGGAGTTGGGAAGGGGTGGGATGGATTTTTCCTGCAATTCCAGTCTCTCTCCACTGACCAGGGAAAGTCCTGCCTGATTTGCTCAGGTTTTGGACACGAGTTAAATCCACTTCTCCCTGAAGTTCTCCTTGCCTTGGGTTTGTAGCAGGAACCACTGACCTCTCCTAAAGTTCCAAAGTTACAGGAAAGACTGAGCCAAACTCTTCCTGAAGGTGACAGGATAAGAGGTGAACCCCAAAACTGGGAGAGCCCAGGGAAAAGCCAAAAGTGAGCAAAAGACTCATTTCTAAACTACTGCAGGGAAAACTTCAGGGAGAGCCTCAAAGAGCTCCCAGGAGGGAGGAGGACCAGAAAAAACCAAAAAACAGATGGACCTGGAGGAGGAAGAGGAAATTACATTTTAGCAAAGAAAAAATAACAGAAAACTTAACACAAATACACAAAAAATGTGACTCTCGAGGAGAAATAAACAGGCAGAGATGTCATTTCCAGAGGTAGCACAGGTATGGACAGCAAGTCAGTGGGAACAGAGCTGTCTATTAATTTTATATCACATTCCCAGCTCCTGAGAGAGGCTCAGGTTTATGTTGAACCAGGAAGCATCACTTGGTGTTTTGAGAGCTCTGGGGGAAGGGGGGGGTTTCCAAACACAAAGCACGAGGCCTCACCCACACAGATTTTCTGCTTTTCAGAGCAGATCTCAGCCAGGAGCTGTGATCCCTTCCTTAATAGCTGGAATGCAGGAAACACTCCGACAAACTGGGCAGAGATCAAAGAGGTGAAGCTTCCATGGCCAATGGAGGGAGGGGAAGATTAATCTCGCCCACTTTGAGCTTCTCAAAGCCCTGAGGCTGCACGGACACACCAGTTAAATCAGGGAGAAGTGGCTGCAATCAGCCTGGGGCTTTGTGTGGATGGGGATCTCCAAAAATCTCCTTGGTTCAGAAAGGGAGGAGGACACAATGAACGATTTCACTGCTGACACCAAGTGAAATCACAGGGTGGTGTTGGGGCTTCCCCATTTTCTGTGCTCAGCCCCATCTCTGGGAGAATTCCCAGAGAATTCCCAGCTGGAGAATTCCCCACCAAGGAGTGCTCAGAGTTTCAGGGAGTCATAAAATCATAGAATGGTTTGAGTTGGAATGGGACCTCAAAGACCATTTAGTTTCCAACCCCTGCCATGGGCAGGGACACCTTCCACTATCCCAGGTTGCTCCAAGCTCCATCCAACCTGGTCTTGGACACTTCCAGGGATGGGGCAGCCACAGCTTCTCTGGGTATCCAATTTATTGTGGGTTTTTTTGTCTTTCCTTTGATTCCCAGGTCAGTCACGAGGAGCTGCTCAAGTGCAGATCTTCACACCATAACTCTGCTCCATTATCAATCATACCGCTCCCTCCAAAATATATTTGGGATATTTTTGATATTTTTGATATTTTTGAGATATCCAAGCTCTGGGTAGGAGAAGAGTTGCCAGATTTCCTTTTTTCATGGAATCTCAGTGTTTTTATTGCACTCAAAGTCCTGTTAAGGGCAAAAACAAAACCCACCTTATATCTAAAGTGAAGAGTTTATAATTTCTATCTTTTCCCTGCAGAGCCTTTTCCAGTGCCTGAAAACCCTCTGGCTGAAGGACATTTCCATCCCTTACTCCCTTTTCCTTGGTCAGAAGGCTCAGCTCCCCCTCCCATGGGATTTTACCAGGTGTGGTACAACTCACATCATTCTCATATTTGCTCTCTGTTCCCTTTGCTGTTCCTAAAGATGATTTTTTTCTACAAGACAACAACTCCTTGTTACAACTCTCTGTGTGAACCTGCAGTTGCTCCCTAGAAAGGCAAACAAAAGTGAAGTAAATGAGGCACAATCTCCTGGGCAGTTGGGAAAGCTCCTGTCACACGTGAGCAGAGCAAACACAAAGCTCATTTGGAGTCAAGACAAGTTCAGACAAAGCAAACCCAACAAGCCCCGAGGACTTGGAGACTCAGCAAAAAGTGTGGCCAGTGATACAGAATTGTGTCAGCAGCAACTGGGAGCCACTGGTTTTAGTTGTCTGCACCTTTGTGGTGACAAAATTTCAGCCAGATGTGCTCTGCTCACCTTCACAAGCCCAGGAATGGCTTGACCTTGGTCCTGAATTGAGGGAAGAGTAATCCCATGCACCAGGAGAAGCTGGAGATCAACTTTCTGGGAATCAAGCCCTGTAGAGAGGGAGGTTCTGGTGGACAAGGAATTCTCCCTGAGCCAGCAGAGNACCCATTCTGTGATTTTCTGCTTTTCTGCTTTTCAGTATCTCTGCCCATGACTTAAAATTCTCAGTGTCCATGACTTACATTCTCAGTGTCCATGATTTTCATTCTCAGTGCCCACAACTGCAGTGGAATATTTGGTGCTGTTCTCAAAGATGATGATATAACACAATAATTGGCTCCTGATGTATTTGCTTTTCAATTCTTTCTGACATGGACATTGTGTGGTGTCCTGGGCCATGACTGCACTACTTGTCAACCCACACAGGGCAAGGACAGGCCAGTCTGAGCTCAGCAATTCCTGTCTGAGAACGGGCAGTGCAGTGGAAGTCTGTGGAAGTTCTATTTCTTTCTGAGTTTTGTGAGCACTTTATTAATGTTGGTTTCCTGTACACAAGTGCTGACACACACAGAGGACAGCAAATGTGTAATATTTGTTTTATCCCAGGGAATTTTAACCACATCCTAATAAACACCAAAAGCAGAGTGAGAAGAGGGTTAAGGAAGTGATTCTCCCCCTCTGCTCTGTTCCTGTGAGATCCCACCTGGAATAATTAATCCAGTTCTGGTGCTCTCAATATAAAATTGATATGGAATTGTTGGAGAAAGTCCAGAGGAGGCCACAAAGTTGAGAAGAGGACCAGAGCTCCTTCTCTCTGGAAAGAGTCTGGGAGTGTTGGGTTATCCAGCCTGGAGGAGGTTGTGTGGAGACCTCACAGCACCTTCCAGGAGCTGAAGGGCCTAAAAGGAGATGGAATCTTCATCAGGAACTGTGGTAACAGGACAAGGGGGGAATGGATTTCCACTTTCAGAGGGTTGGATGGGATATGGGGAAGGAATTCTTCCCAGAAAAGCTGTGGCTGCCCCATCCCTGGAAGTGTCCAAGGCCAGGTTGGAGCAACCTGGGATAGTGGAAGGTGTCCCTGCCCATGGCAGAGGGTTGGAATTCCATGTTCTTTCAGGTCCCTTCCAACCCAAACCATTCCATGATTCATTATTTGAAACACTCCATTATCAGTAATGCCAAATAATTTGGGCTCTCTTTGGAATTCTTTTTTTTTTTTTTTTTTTTTTTGNTTTTTTTTTTTTTTTTTAGAAAAAAGCTAAAACAGGATTTGTCACAAGTGCCTGTGGGCAGAGATGAGGAAATGTTTATCTTCATTTCTGGGCTCCAGCTTTGTTTTCAGGCAGACTTCATTTTCTGAAGATTGCAGAAGGAATTTACCACATTCACTTCACACCTTGGCACTCCCAAACCTGTCCTGGGACATATCTGACACCCTTCCTTCCCTATGGGGATCCTCCAAGATTTGTTCTGATCCTCTCCCTGTTGCACTTGGTATCTGGAGGAGGCTACAGATCTCATGGATTCACGAGTGATACCTGGGTTCAGACAAGGGATTTTCACCTTGGAAAAGAGGTGCCAGAGCAGCCCCATCACCACAAACACGATGTTCTCCCAGCACAGGAATTCATATTTGAATAACCTGGGAGCTCTGTTTGGATCAGAATTCCAAATTTGGTCTCATTTTGGCAATGGGAAACAACTCAGCAAAAGTGAAAATCATTGGAGAAACACCTCCCAGACTTTGCAGGATGCTTGGGAATATTGGTGGTGGTGTTTTGGTGGGATTTTAGGGAGCTCAGGTTGGAAAGGCAACACCAGAACATTCCTAATCCAAGCTCTCAACTGGGAGGTCAACTCAGGTTCCTCAGGACTTCATCCACCTCAGCCAGGAGAACTTCCAAGGGTGGGAATTGTGCCACCTCTCTTGGAAACCTGCTGTGTCTCATGTGCCACGTGGAAGACTTTAAATCCCAATTTTATTGATTATTCCAAACATCACAAGCAGAACAATAATGGGAGGGGGATTACAGGGATTACAGGAAAATGCAGAAGCAGATCAGAATGGATCAAACTGTGGGAGCCTTGACCAAACCTCACTCAAATCACTGTATAAACAACACTGAAGGGGTTTGGAAATAAAATAATAAAATGAAAGGTGATCACTCCAGTTTTAACACAACATTCTTTTTATTCTGCTCAAAAGGGTACAGAGAATAAGAGATTTTTAACCTCCCTGGATCAGATCATTGGCACAAGAACCTGAGTCTCTTGTTTGGGACATAGAATTGTCTCCTTAATTTCTTGGATGTGAAGAAGATCTGGAAAGAACAAGGAGCCAGCACAAAATGATGGTGTGAAGAGAAGCTGCTCTAAGGAGGTGTGGAAGGTTCTTATCAAGGTTTCTTGCCTTAAATATACTTCACACTGCAGAAATTTTTAGTTCCAGACCAACCAGCCCAGCCCAGCAATGAAACTCCACAGTCAGTTCTGTGGGAGAGCTTGAAAAATCAGTTTAAAAATCACGTTGGGACTTCCTGAGTTTTGTTTCTCTGTTGGGTCACAGGAAAAAGGGTGGATAACCAAAAAAAAGCCACTGATTTTTGGGAGCTGTTGAGGGTTGTTCATGAGGCATCCAAAGGGAAATCTGGGCTGGTGGAGGTGGGGGGTTTATTCTCTTCTTCCTTGGATTCTTCAGCATGAAAGACCTTCCCATCAGCTCCTCAGGGTCTAGTCCAGAAAAAGGCACAAAGGGAACTTGCCAACATCCCAAGTGGCACAAAGGGGACCCTCAGACTTGCTGCCCCATCAGTGTTGCACAGGTCAGTGAAGCAACAGGCCACGGGCCGGGTCATCCCAATGCCGTCCACATCGGATGGGACACAGGCTGAGGAGCACATCTTGGTGACAGTGGAGACTCCTGTGAAGGGATAAACTGCCCCAGAGAAAAGAGGGACACAATTAGGGCTGGGGGAAACAGAGGAGAAGTCTCCTTGTCCCTAAGGAAACTTTAGATGCCTTCAGTACCCAAGTGGAGAGCTTTGGGTCCAGTTCCAGCTCAAACACAATGTGATTCCCAGCAGGAACAGAGGAAGCAGCTCCCACTGAGTGGCCACAAGCTTGAGCAGCACTTTGCATCCTCTGTGTCCTGCCTGGATCAGCTTTGCCCTGCAAAAGGCATTTTTCTGCCTCTGCTGGAATCTCCTCACTGCCTCCTGCCTCCTCCCACGTGTGAGCAGACACTGAGCAGCAGGACCATGAAAAAAACCCTTCCATCTCCATCCCCTACAGGTTGTGACCCTGTAGGGTCACCACAAAGACTGGCAGTGCCTCTGTGAGAGCCACAGAAAACTTGAGGGCACTTCTTATTCACCTTCAGATGAGCAAGAGTTGATGTCATAGAATTATAGAATGGTTTGGGTTGGAAGAGAACTTCCAGTTATCTCCTTCCACCCCCTGCCATGGGCAGGGACACCTCCCACTATCCCAGGTTGCTCCAACCTGCCCTTGGACACTTCCAGGGATGGGGCAGCCACAGCTTTTCTGGGAAACCAGTGCCAGGGCCTCCCCACCCTCCCAGGGAAGAATTTCTTCCTGATATCCAATCTGAAATTACCCTCTTTAAGTGTAAAGCCCTTCCCTGTTGTCCTATCACTGCACAACCCCGTGAAACATTAAAACCTTATTTCTAACCATGCCCAACACTGACCATTAACTGGGACCTCTCATTCCCTAAATTATATCTTTTCCCCAACAGCAGGAGAGCATTCTCTGATCCACATTTAAATCAAGAAAAGCTCCCCACACCAGCAGTTTCACTGTAGAAACACTGATTTCTGCCAAAAGTCCAGATAAAGAAGCAATTTTCCTTACCATCCTCCAGGGAATACGTGGTGGTCTTGCAAATGTGTTCAGAGTCTGAGCAGTTCTCGATGGTCACACACTTCTCTACAGGGGTCAGCTCCCTGCACGTGTAGCACTGCAAGGTGTGAGCTGTCAGGAGGGAAAACATCAGCCTGGCTTTAGTGTGGGCCACCAGGTTCTGTGTGTGTGTCCCTCCAGGGGAGAGATTTTCCAAAATACTCCTGCTGAGCATTTGAGTCAAAGAAAACAAGAGCCCCAAACACAGAAGACTTTGTGATACAGGAAAGCTGATTTACCTCAATTTCCCTCCTTGACTTTGCACTTGTAGAGCATCAGAAAGACACCACAGAGATTCCCAAACTCACAGAGTCACAAAGGACTGGAGCTCATCTTGAGCCCCTGCTCAAGACAGGATCATCTAAAGCCTCTTGTCCACGACTGTGTCCAGATGGGGCTTTAATATCCTCAAGGACTGAGAATTTTCAACCTCCCTGGGCAACTTGTGCCAGTGGCTCAGTCCTTTCTCACAGTCATAAGTGTTTCCTGGAGTTCTCCTGTATTTCATTTTGTGTCTGTTGCCTCCAGTCCTGGCACTGAGAACCACTGGAAAGATCCTCTTTGCACTCACACTTCAGATATTTATAAAATCCCCACTTTGAGCCTTCTCTTCCCCAGGCTGAACAGTCCCAGCTTTTCCTTGTGGCTCTTCACTGGACTCTCTCCATGGGATTTGTACTGGGGAGCCCAGAACTGGGCACAGGACTTCACATGTGGCCTCTCCAGTGTTGAGTAGAGGGGAAGGATCCCCTACTTTGACTCCTTTTAAAGAAACCCAGGATTGTTCATGAGGTTCCTGTCAATCCATTTCTCCACTCAGTCAAGCTCCCTCTGGAAGGGAGCACAACCCTCTGGTGTATCAGCCTCTCCTCCCACTTTTGTGTGACCCTCAAACTCTCTGAGAGTGCTCTGCCCCTTCATCCAGATCATTAATGATGATGAGAAACAGAGACTGGACTCAGTTTTAATCTCTGATCTCAAATTACGGCCTTCAAATCAACTTTCTGCCACTGATCTCTGGGTCTGGCCTTTTGCTTTTCCATCCACTGCTCATCCAGCCCATACCTGAACCCCTTGGCCATGAGGATCTTGGAACAGGTTGCCCAGGGGAAGTTGTGGACTCCTCATTCCTGGAAGTGTCCAAGGCCAGGGCTTGGAGCAACCTGGGAGAGTAGAAGGTGTCTTTGTCCATGGCAGGGGGTTAAAGATGCTCTTTAAAGTGCCTTCCAACCACTCCTGTGATTCTAAACCATTCTATTCTTATGGAGACAACAGCAAAGACCTTTCTGAAGTCCAGGCAATGCCCACAGCTCTCCCTCCCCTCATCTACCAGGTCAGACACTTCATCACGCTTGATTTGCCCTCGGTGAAGGATCTGGATACACACAGAAGTCAGACTTGAATGTGAGTTGCAGCAGAAAGTGTTTAATCTGGTGTTGTCCCCTCTGTCAGCTCTTCCCAAAGCCTGGGAGCTCTCAGATAGAAGAGTGTCCCAGACAGAAGGAACTCTCTCCATCAAATTTAATGAGGCATGAGAATAAACTAAATAAAACCCTCCTGAGGGTCTGGATGTGTGAGAAGTTATTTTAAAAGATTATGGAATCAGAGAAGTTTTGGGTTGGGAGGGACCTTAAAGATATTCCAGTCCCACCCCCGTGCCATGGACAGGGACACCTCCCACTATCCCAGGTTGTTCCAAGCCCCATCCAACCTGGCCTTGGACACTTCAGGGATGNTGCCATGGACAGGGACACCTCCCACTATCCCAGGTTGTTCCAAGCCCCGTCCAACCTGGCCTTGGACACTTCAGGGATGTGGCAGCCACAGTTTTTCTGGGAAATCTGTTCCAGAGCCTCCCCACCCTCTCAGGGAAGAATTAAACATGACAGCAGCCACATTAATGGATTGTATGGGGGCACATTCTGCTCTAGACAGACCATAGAAACAAACTTTTGGACTTCCAAATCCCACCCTGCCTTGTCCCTCAGCAGCTTTTGGATGTTCCTCATCACCCCTTTCATGCAGAATAACCACAGCCCAAGTCTTTCAGTGCCTAAAGTCTCCTGAGATGTGCAAAATTTAGAGGAAAACAGAGCACTCCAAGCTGAAGATATTAAGCCAAAGCAGTGGCTGGTGTTTCCTATCAACAAAAAAAGAAATGTTGGGACAAGTTTTTTCAGAGGATTTTGCTCTCTGCAGGTTTTTCTGAGAAATCCAACACTTAATCTGAGTCCTTTGCTCTCACACCTCAGTGGGTGTGTTTTACACTCATCACAACACATTTTGGTACCATCACAGCCCAGCAGCTCCTCTGTGGTCTGGAAGGAGTTGGCACTTTATCCTTGTGATATTCCTGCTGAAATTCCCTTAAATCGCACTCAAAAAGGGCAATGATTCAGCTCCTCTCATCACACCTCCAAGGGGATGTCACAGCAGGCTCAGGCAAGTTGATCTCATGAAAACAGAGATCAACTAATAGGCCAGAAAAAGCCCTTTTCTAAACAGACACAGCAATTTTCTTGCTTTTATTCAAAGCAAACTTGATTTCTCTGTTTTCTCCCACTGTGGACTGATGCTTTGTTTGCATTAATTCTACGTCTGACTGTTGTCAAATACATCTTTAGGGAGGGAGATCCGTCACCAGTCTCAGATTTCATGGTACTGGAGGAATCAAACCCACAGCATTTGTGTCCCTCTCTGAAAAGAAAACCAAACAAACCACCTATTCCTCCCCCTGCTCTGCAGATCCAAGGATGGAGGAAGGAAAATGTCCTTGCACAAGAAGGAAATAAATAGAAATTCAAACATCCTGACACAGCTCCAGGTCCCAGCCAGGCACAGGCAAAATCAGACTCTAAACTGCCTGAGTGTGAAAATACCCCAATTAACAAGCAGAGCTTCTGCACAGGACTCACCAGGATAACACCAATGGAGCTTGGGATCACCAGGTTTTGTGCAAGAAGTTGTGGGGGCAGAAACAAAGGACAGGGAGTCCCTGCCAGGGTGTCCTTCCCATTAAACAGCCACATTCCAGGTTATGGCACCACTG
>VYZS01068535.1:49494-64768 GCA_013400695.1 Neodrepanis coruscans | reverse complement strand
GGGGAGGATGCGCGGCCGCCCGCGGGGCGCTCGGCGCTGCTCGGGCTGCTCAGACAAAGGAGACGCGCACAGACACACACACGCACCGCCCGCACCGCGCTACCTGCGGCTCCCCGCCCGCCGCCCGGCTCGGGCCGGGAGCGGGGAACCTCCATCCCTCGGCAGGAGGGAGGCACCGAGCAAACTTCGGGATTGCGAGCGGCAGAACCGGCGCTGGGATGGGAGATGAGGCTGGTGGAGCTGCTCGGATCGGGGCTTACGCTGCTCCCCGGGCAGGCACCCTGTGTTTTGCTTGCTCCCAAGGAAGCATTTCCACTCCCACTCTGGTCACCCGGCTGGGGTTTTACAATGTAACACCCTGCCCGCAGTGTGACATGTTACACTTCGGTCAGTCGGGGACCTGGTCTGGATCCAGAGGTCCCAGGCCAGCACCTCAACATGGACACTGCCCTTGCCCTGCAGAGCCGCAGCTGAGGGTCACAGGCCTCAATCTGAGTGCCCGAGAATTAAATTTCCCATTGGATTTATGGGCCTGCTTTCAGGGGAAATCCCGATTCCACTCAAGTTGTTAGGATTTTGCCTCCGGCTCCTACGCCCACAACACAGAATTAAACATGAGATTAAATATTTGCATGTGCTGAGCAACCAAGAAGCCATAAAGAAGCACATCTAATGGTCCTTGCATCAGGATTTTTGCCAAACTAGTTTCAGCTCAGTTCCCTGGTCTGAATTACCACATGGCACAAACAGTTCAGGTAGTTCAGGAGAAGAGGCAGCAACAGGCAAGAGCTGGCACGGGAGCAAAGAGCAACACAGCCCTTGTGACACCAGGATCCACACCGAGCCTGATCACTCAAGTTTAAGTAACAAAATACAGTCAAACTTTAAACACCTATTTACAGGCGATTGCTGATAAAACCACGTGAATGGTGTGATTATGCCCCTTCCTTATTTTTAATACATCAAATATCCATTCCTTGTATGCACTCCTGTCCTCTTGCCAACTCAAACCCAAAGGAGGGGTAGGTGATGGTATTGTCCCAGCCCTGCTCATCCACCCTCCCAGCAGCACATGATGGGGCTCCCCAGAACACCACGGGGTGTGTTCAGGTGGCTCCTCAGGTTTCTCTCTCCCCTCATTGTGCTCATACACAACCAGGAGCAGGAGCAGACGAAAGCTGAGGCACGAAAGGTATGTGCCTAAGGCCTTGGCTTTCAGAATCACAAGGTAATATCAGAATCCAATGTTTTCTGGAGGGGAGAGGGAGGGGGGGGATGTGTGTCTCATGACAGGCCTACAAAGGAGAGCTTGGAACTACAAGTGACACGAGTACAGCTGTGCCAGAATACACTTGGCCTCCAGCAGAGGTAGGAGAACAGGTGACATCCGGAAGGAAGATGCCTGGTCCCACACCTGCCCCTGGGCAAACCAAGTCTCCACTAGCCCAGTTCCATGTGTAACCTGGCTCACACTTGTTTGTCCCTCAGGCTTTTTGGCTCCATAATCCAGACAGGAGAAAAAAAAGTATCTTGTGACATCCCCCAAGGACAATCCAGCAGTCACACCACAGTGAAATGTTACTCACAGCAAATTAAATCATGACAGAGATTGTCCTACTCCTCTCATCTGCAGCACATCTCAGCACTCCTGAGGTTTGCATTGGGCTCTCTGGGATGCAGCAGGTCCCCAAGTGCATCCAACCCCAACCCCAACCCTGTGTGTCCAGGCTGCCACTTGCAACAGCACCACAAGTGGCAAATGAGCTCTAAGTACAAAGCCTGCATTAGGAGGGAAGACAAACACATGCCAAGCACACCCTGGAATGATTTCCAAATGCCAGGTAAACTTTGCTGAGATGGTGTTTAAAAAACCGGGATAGGATGTGATATAAAACAGCAAATTGAGAATCAGCGTGGGGGAAACAACACAATAAAATAAACTTTTCTGATTATAATTGCTCTCAAAACCCCTCATCCTGTACAAGAGCAGCTAACCATTCAGAGGAATATTTAATACACAGAAAGAACTATTAAGAGAGCATTTTCCAGCTCAATTCCTTCAGCTTGTCTACACTAGAGAACACTAAATTACAACAAATAGTGAGCAACCCTTGTGTGAACAGCATCTAGTTGCCCAGCCTGGTGGAGTTTACAACAGCTCAGAACACAAAACAAGCAGCAGTGCCCCTGGTCCTGCCTACAGTGGCAGAACTGTGCCCATACTTCAGCTTTGCCTGATGCAGTTCAGTAATAAATAACATCCTTAATTACCCTGCTGAATGAGCTGTAGTGAAAACTGCATGAAAACAGACAGTACCTTCTATTTTGAACTGTTGCTTTGATTGCACCTCACCTGAAGTCATATATAAGTCTCATCAATATCATAATCTTCTCCACAGAAACCAATTATGTTGTCACAAACTGAGACAATAACCTCAAGCGAAGAATAAACAGCAGGAGCAGATGAGTGCCAAAGAACCAGATTTTATTCTCATGCAAATATCCTTAAGTAGTAAAACCAAGATGGGGGAGGACAACTACAACCCCTGTGCTGTACTCACTCACTCCTGAGCATCTCTTGTACCAGCACATTTCAGCTGCTGCTCCCAGTCCCAAAGAGGACTCATGTTTTCATATTACACACTGGAGTTTATGACTCACAATATGAAGTGAAATAAAGTTTTTTATGTGGCATGAACACACCATTGATTTAACCTTCCCTTGGAACTTTTCGTGCACCCTTACAGAGTATTTATTTAGCTGATATTAGAAAAAATATTTACATGGAAACGATCAGACAAACAACCTCAAACTGGTTTATATGCAAGTCCTTGAAAAAAAAGATGTGAGTTGAGCTGCTGCTGCTTTCTGCAGGCCAGCACATGAGTTTTTGAAAAGGAAACCCACTGAGATGTTTATGAATCACAATTATTGACCTGTATCAGAATAAGAGAGTTACCCAGTAGCTTTCCAGGGTTCATTGTTTTAGTGTAAGTGTCCATTCACATGAAATATGATCTTAACTGTTGGGCTTGGGCAAATTTCATGACACTTTTCTCCAGAGTTCTAACCCATATTTCAGTCCTGTTCTCAACACTGGCAGTGACAGTCTGACAACCTAAATATCCACAGTCCTACCAGTTCCTGCTGTGTACTTTATCTGAACTATGACAGAAGAGTTGTCATCAGATGCACTGAGTATCCATCACAATCTCATCAATAAATGGTCTGATTGATCAACCTTAGATAAATAAAGTAACTCAAGATGAAATAATATTGATTGCTCCCTACAGGCAATGCCTACTGCTCCCTGCCTTCCCTACCCAGTACCCAGCACAGGACAACCAAAGGCAACAAGGGTTCTACAACCACCTCCTGAAGGATGACAACCATGGGGCAGCACCCAAACCAGCTGAGAGCAACACACTCACTCCATCTCTCATATATCTTAAAAAGAAAACAATCCCCTGCCCAAACAACACCCTGTCATCTGAAAAGAGCAATAAATAAACCTGCAGAGTGGTGAAACATGGATTTCATGAACCCCACCAGACAGGCTCTTCCCTACAGGGACTGGGACTATCCACTGGGGAATCAGGGAAATCCTGCCACGCTTCCTCCTTCCACAGAACCTCGTGGCACAGAGCATTTCCACAGCACAGCTTCTGTCTCCAAGTGCTGTCAGTAAGTGCAAAAACTAGTGCAGTAGGTTCCTCAGAAGATAAGCAGTGACTGCCGTGCTGTGGAGGAACATGCAAATGGATGTGGCTGAGGGAGTGGATGAACCGGAATACGTAACCTGCTTTCCTGCCAGGGGCTCACAGTGCTCTGACATGTGGCACAGAGCCCTGGGAGAGTCACTTGTGTCCAATGTGTGGGCAGCAGCCTGAAAATCCAGAGGCCAAACCCAAACAGGTGGTAAGAAAGGAAAAGCTGAAGTGCAGCATGAGGGTTCACTGCTGTCACCTACAAACTTGGCTTGGTGTTGTAGGGAAATATCCAGGACTAACAACCAAAGACTCACAGCCTCTTTGCTTTTATTGGAATTCATCCATAAATTTTGTTATATTTGTTATTTTCAAAAAGGAGAGGAGTCCCTCTTCTATCTGGTCCACTAGTGCCTGCAGGAAAGTCATGAAAATGAAGCAAGGCCTCATTTATATTCTCAGCAGACTTTAATTTCAGTGTGCTGTGGAACTAGAGGAAGCCATCTTCTCAGGGACAGAACATACAATTCAATTCTCTTCTGAAAAGTGCACACAGGATTAATGGCCATCATTGCACAGCACATACCATGGGATGGACAAACACCTTCCCTGTTGCTCTGCCAATGAGCTTTGACCCACAAACAAAACTGTAACTTTCAGATATGTAACTCAAGGCTTGGGTAGCTTTAATGTTGGGAGGAAAAGGGGAGAACACAAGTGTGCTGGAATTCTTAAAAAGCCAAGCTCAAACCTTAGCCTTTTGTCTGGTTTGTTGGCCAACTCAGCAGTGAAGGTAGGCAAGCTCCTGGGGATAAAATTTGAGACCTGTCAACTCATTTCACGTACATTATCTACAGAAAAGGTCTTAAGACTACAGTAGTTTTCATCAGCACTTTTGCTGTCATGAAATAAAGAGAGAGCTGCTGTCTTGAAAAATGGCAGTCAAGATGTAGTTGGGAAAAATTTGTGTTGCTGAATATTCGTGCCTATGGTAGAAGAATGACAATGGGGAAGGATACATAAATCTTCTCCTGTGATACTTGAAGCACAACAGTTGGAAAACAGAGATGTCTGTTCATTTTTTCCCCAATCCATTTAGATTTCTACTCAAGAGTCAAAATGGCTCTAATTTACCTGTTTGATGTATTAATCACACAAAGGCATTGGTCAGATTTCAAAGCAAGTGGCTGAGAGCTGATAAGAAGTGAAAATATTAAGTCAAAGATGGAAGATTAAGAAGGTGCTCATTCAAGTCCTTGCTATTTATAATTACTCCCTGAAGGGACACAATATTTCAAGTACAGCCTCTTGAGGTGAGAAATAATCTGTCAAGTCACCAGGCAAAGCTTTTAGAAAAATACACAGGCAAGAGGCAGAAGCTCTTTCATAGAATCTCAGAATGGGCTGGGTTTGGAAGGGACCTTGCAGACGATGGAGTTCCAGCCCCCCTGGGCATGTTGTGTGTGATACACACACAGCAAACCCTGAAACTCCTCGGGTCTGCACAGAACCACCACAGAATGGATTTGTCTGCAGGACTAATGTTTGTAAGAGACTGAAACAGTGCTCAGAAAAAGAAACAGGTCAGGCAAGGAGTTGTTTTCCTCGGCAGCGCTGCCCCAGGAAAGCAGAGGCTTGACAGGAACTCCCAGTGGCTTCACCAGCTTTTATTCCTGTGCACAGTACCCCAAGTACTCCTTGGTTCTGGTGCTTCAGGTTTTTTATGCTTCCAAGTGTAGTTGGCAGGGGAAGGCTTTAGTTTCATACGTGTAGAGTTACTGTGGGAAGGCTCCTAAAAAAACAGTATCCCCCAAACCTCAACTATGTGGTTTTGTTTCTTAATAGACTTGTCAGGAGCCAGAACTGGAGTATCTTTCTGAATACATGGCATCTACTCTCCTACAGTGTAAAAAGAACACAAATTATTCAAAATTATTTAAATCACTGATTCCAATCACAATTTAAATCAGTAAAGGGAAAAAACAAATTTAAATTGATTTTAATCCTCATTTTCTTTTGTACTTAAGTTATTTTCTGGAAGAAAAGTAATTATTAGCATCTGATAACTACCCAGAAATGTCTGATTTGCAGTCGATTATAAACTTTATAATCAGGACTTTTTATCAACAGAAAGGATTCACAGTACACACATATTTGTATATGCAAATCTCCTTGCAGACTACTGGCATTTAAAATTGTTGACACCAAGCAGAGTTCAGGCTCTGCCGTGTGAGATCACTTCAAACACCTCTAAGCTGGTGCCTGGCAAGAATGAAATGTGACAGTTTAAATCCCCTTTTTGCTCCTGCCCCACTTGGAATGACTGACAGAAAACTTACTTGAATCTCAACCAGAAAAATACCTCATCCAACAATTTACACAGAATTGTTTTGCTGTCTATCTACCTTTTTATTTTTTTTATCCTCCCCAGATTTTTTCCAACACTAGACAGGCTATATTTTTACTTTAATTGTCAGTATTTGCCTTTTAATAGGTTTGCACTCCCCCAGGAAGTACCCTGAGCAGATCCCCCAGGACTGGTGTGTCCTAGGGAATTTGGCAGAGTGTTCTCACTGCTGCTGCAAGGAATGTTGCTTTCCTGGTGGTAGCCCCCAGGCAGGCTCCTGAAGCTGATGCTGGTTTGATGTTGTGCCATTTCTACGTGCTCAGATCTGTTTCAGCCCCTGCTCTGGTTAAAACACTAATTGCTGTAACGAGTCCCTCACTGCTCTCCTGTCTCTGGGTGGAGCTGGCCCAGTGAGAGCTATGGCAGGAATTCTTGGTAAGCAAGCAAGTAAAAACTGGAAGTACTTATTCAAAGGTTTTCAAGAATGTTCTTTGTCCACCTCACACCTCTCCCTCTGAATTGAAAGAAAACCTGATGTAAAACAATGCTCAGCACTTCTGAAAAATCACATTGGTTTCAAGTCAATCAAAACACTCAGTTTTATACTTTTACCCACTAATTTTTTGCATACAATTAAATTTGTTGTGTCCACTGATTCTTAGTCCATTTACTTACTGTTTGTTAAGTTTGAGCCAATGCATAATGATGCATAAAATTGGATCCATCAGTAAAGAAGCTCTGTTAGTAAAAACTGGTAGATCTTCCCTTCACAGCATTTTCAATGTGAAATACCATGAAAAGGGAAAAAGGTTCCTTTCTGGAAAATGGCAGTGCACAAGGACATCTATGGGCTCCAGATCTGGAGATAGTGGCTGATCCCTCTGCCTTTTATTCTTTAAGAATCTAAGAACCTACCACCCTTTTCACCAGAGCTGTCTACAGTTTTTCTTGTGTGTTGTTTGGTTCAGACTATGAACAATGATCAGAAATCTGATTTCCAGCCTAAATCTATTTATGGGATGTTTATATTCCCTTCTTCCCATGCCAACATTGTCCATTAGCTTAAATAACTCTTTTCCTGCCCCATGTTTATACTCCCTGAAGTACTTACACAACAACCTTCTCCCCCTTCAGTGCTGCTGTGCCATCCTGAACCAGCCATGTCCTTCTACTCCCTGCTTTTAGACATCACATCTTGAACACTGTATGTGGTTGTGGAGTCCCATATTCACCCTCACCTCAAAACAACCTATAATGGCACTAGAATAGAGCATGAAAAATGCTCAAACATATGTTATGGTTTGTGCACCAGAAAAGATTGAACTTACTTGTGGTTTTCAGCTTGGGAGTAGAGAGGGGAAAAAAAATAAAATACTGAGGAGCAGTAACAGGGACATAAAAAATCCTTGACAGCACAGAGATGAACAGAGACCTCACTCAAATTTCTCAAAATGCATGATACAGAGGGCATGAAGTGTATTTGTGATATTAAAGGACAGATCTGAAACAACATAAGGAAGTACTTATCTACACAGAGCTTTATTAAACTGCAGGGGATGCTGCCACAGGATGCTGGGGAGATCAAAAAGATCAACAGGTTCCACAAATTATTAGGGAAATGCACAGAGGGAAAAAAATTCTACCAGGGGACACTGAAGCAGAAAAGATGAAGATACAATCTCCCAGCTTAACAGGGAAGATAAGCAAAGGGAAGATCTGTGCATTTCTGCTTGGTTTAGTGGCAGAGACTGGGCACCAGCAGGAACAGGGCACTGTGCTCCAAGGGCTGTGGGCTGAGGGAGCACAACTTTCCTCAGCCTTTGGCTCTGCCCCTCACAGCTGAGTTCTTAGGAGTTAATCCTTCTTTTTTTTCAGATCCATGGATGTATCTGTAGAATTTTGCAAGAGTTTTTCTAGTAAGAATAAGGGGGTAAAAACAAGTGCTGTAGGACAGAACTGGAACCAGATGCTGCCACCCAAAAAAGTCCTTTTCAATGTTGTGCCCACTCACAACCACCCTCCAAACCAAAAAAAGAACAACAACAGCAAAAAGCCTGGTCTGGGAGATGCCTTCCTTTGTTTTTTCCAATGATCACTTTTTCTTCCTGGTTCTCATGCCCTGATGAAGAGCTCTGAACATTATTTGTGTTGCAAATTGCAGGGAAGGTTGTGTTTTTTTACAAAAAACAAAATCCAATTAAAATTTCAGCTTGTGGTCTTTACTAATTAATAGTATTCCTTTAAATAAGAATATTACCATTTCCTTATTATACTTAAGTATCTTCTCTTAAAATCAACAGGTAAAAATTAGATGGAGAAAGAGTTTGAACAGGCTGTATCAGAGAAACAGCTCCATATTGCAGCATATTTTACCAGCTCCTGAAAATTACAGCTCCATCTCCTGCTCACAGGCAGACCTGTATATATTTGGACACTCACTTTCATTACAAAAGCAGTGGCTTTAGGTTTGTGCCAGGTAAGAAAGATGAGAATCCAGCTCCCAGTCTGCATTTCTAACTCTTCACAGAACAAGAGAGCCCCAAACATATTTTAGTTCTTTATAGCTGCTCTTCATAGACAACTAAAGATCTTTATCACAATAAAAACATCAGGCACTGCCACAGAGTGTAATTACAGGCTGCTGGAGTTGACTCTTGTCTTCCAGAAATAGGAAACGGTTTCTGAAAAATGTGGTTTCTGCTTGGGCCATATTCTGAGTTAAATGAAATGCTGTCCCTAATCCCTGTGCAGGTAAGTGGGAACTCTGGTAGTGCAGGGCTCCAGACTGGGCTTGGTGGTCCTCAGTTTCCTGCACCAGTGACCACTGAGGAGTCACCACAGTGGAAAATCAGATTTAGGCCCTGCCCTCTGTTCACAGCAGCCAAAAGTTGATGTCCCAGGGATGGGGAAGAAGTTAGTTAAGATTATTTCTTAATCCTCTTTTTTTCACTTAAGAACCCAACATTTCAGACCTATGGAGCCCTTGGACAGCAGATGACCATCACATGGTGTGATGTGGTCAAAGGTTCGACTTGATCCTGGAGATCTTTGACAACCTTAATGATTGTGTGATTGTAATCTCCCCCAGAGAACACTGAGCCCTGCACCAGGAGAGGACAGCAATGGGATGGGGGTTACCCATCCACAGCTGCCTCCCTGCTGGCAGCCAGCTGGGAAAGGCTGGGAGTGTCTGGTCTGTTCTCCAGTCTGAAGGTACATAAACTGTCAGTCAGTCATCAGGACAAGCAGGTTTCAAATATCCACTCAATCCCACATTTCTGATTCCTAAAATCCCTGGCACTGGACTGTTTTCTCTCATTCTGTAGCTAAAAGTCAATTCTTGCTTCTTCTGAAAGAGATTTTCCAAAGGGAAAAAAAACTCCTCCAGGTGCCATTATTATGCTAAATAATTATCAATAAATTAGAAGCAAAACCGACTCAAAACAGCTCCATAAAAATGAGTAAATATGATCTGAAGAGGTGCCTATGAATCACACCCCATCTCTCTATTACTATAAAATAATAATGCTTCACATATTTCACTACAAAACTTTCTGCTGAAGATGCCACAGATCTTTGCAAACATTAATTCCACCTCCCTGAGGGGAAGCCCCATCCCTGCCTGGCAAAGCTGAGGGAGCAGGGATGTGCCATTCACCTCCTGTGACACAAGGTGCTGCAGCAGAGCCGGGAGCAGACACAGACCCCAGCCTCCCATTTTGTGCAGTAACCACCACACCATCAAACGTCACACCCAGGTTCTCCATCTCCTGCTACACCAGGGCTGATTGTTACCTCTGAGTCCTTCCCCAGACAGTCATTTCCTTTGTCAGGGCCCTGCAGTATCACTGGCAGCCCCAGTGGGAAGGGTGGGTGGAGTGACACAGCACAGAGGGGACACAACACACAGATGGGCCTTCCTTGCACTTAGTTCAATGTCCTGCCCATTGCACCTCATCCTCTGTGGAGTGGGGTTGGAGGTGAACATGTTTCTTCCCCAAACCCCAGCATGTCCCAGGCTTCAGGCAGCCCTTCTCCAGCACAGAGCTGTGCATGCTGCTGGCATGGCACACTAACAACACATTAAAGAAACTGTGACTCAGTTGGAGAGAGAAACATTATTTGCTGCTTCAAAAATCATTCAAATATCAAAGGCTCATTCTTTCAGAAGCAAGTCAATATAACTAAGCTTGTCCTTCCACAACTTGGGTTATTCACACAGTCATTTCCTGTCCCTATTCCAGGGATCTCTGACTTTTAGCCAGAGTTCTCTCCCTCTGCTCTCTGCTTTTCCCACTCTATCCCTTTTCAGTACTTGTCTCTCTCCTAATCCTGCTCTCTTGCCATTTCTAGTCTCTTCCCCTCCTTTCTTTACAGTCATTTCCATTTTCTTTGAAATGTTTTGGCATTTAATGCTGGCTTTATTCTTCCTTCTCCATCTGCTGCTCTTGTCTTTCTAAATCTCTTCTGGAGCCTTCTCTTGGGAGAAAGCAAGAGCCATGTTTTCCCTTTACTGCCACTTCTTTCTGGATTTTGGTTCCCTTCTTTTTCTTTCTGCCTTGGAATCAGACAATCCCCCTTTCCCTGGAAGCTGATTCCAGCTTTGATGTCTCCTTACAGCCCCACAGGAGCTGCTACTGTGCTGAATTGGATCTCCTGCTCCTGGTTGAACACAAGGATCTCAGGGAGGGCACTGAGAAGTATCTGCCATTTCTCCTCTAAACTGCAAGAGCAACACTGCAAAAAGCAAAATTACTGGTAAATTTTACTCCCCTGCCTTGTGCTCAACATTTGTGGAATCTTCTGGCCATGAAGACTTGCTCCACCAGCTACAATCCACTTTCCAAGGGTGTTTCCCTCTCCCCAAGGGTTTTCTTCTCTGTAAAATCTTCTACTTCATTATCAGGGCTTACAGGGAACAAAGGAGAAATAACCAAGCTTAACTACTCACAATGCTTTTAGACAAATCTCCCCTATGTTGTCTTGCCCACAGATTTTAATTTGGGACTCAAAGGCTCCACTCTAAAATGTCTTTTCCCAGCCTGTTCACTTGGCCCCTGTTCCCAGGAAGGGAAATAGCTGTAACATGGAAGATGACAAGGACATTTGCCAGTTGGAAGCACAACAACAAATTCCTTTTGGGAAATGTGCAGCCCTATCTGCACATGTACCTTTCAACTAAAATGTAAGACATAACACCAACTGAGCACAGACTAAGCAAAGCAAATACAAAGACAGCAGTGAAAGGATTTCTTCTAATTTATTTTTAATTTCCAAACTTCGACCTAAAGCCTGACTTTCTGTGAAAGTTTTCCTCATATTTGCTATTAACTGATGTGTTTCTTGTTGTCTTAACCCTGGAAATGATGCCTTCTAAAAGCTTTTGCTTTCAGAAAGCCTAAAGGAAAGTTAAAAAAATCCCTTGCAGCCAGTAAGAGGGATTTTGCAAAGAGGGATAAGATTTAAGTCACAAAAATTACAAATCTTTTACAGCTGCAGTTATGTTGCCAGTACACAGAAATAAAATAGAAGAAATGAAGCATTTATCAAGGATTCCAAAATAAAGTGAACAAGAACATTAGCAAATGCCAAAGCTTAGAAAAGCCTCAAAACACCAAGATCCTCCCTTCCATCACAAGCTCAAGAGAGAGTCAGTTCTTTCTTAGCTTTATTTTATGTTTCACACCCTCCCTTTCCTCTGGTCACAGAGATTTTGTTTTATTCGATGCTTAGAATATACCTGACTGAGGAATGAACAGCAAAGCAGTGGAGTGGAGAATCCCACACCAATTTCTCAAGGTTCTCTCCACTGTTATTTCTAAACAAGTAAATGTTTGAAACACAGAGCATATTCCCATGGATCTACGACAGGCTACAAGGGAAATATGCCTTTAACAAGATACCAGTTATCTTTAATGTGCTGAGCTAAAACCCAACAAGAAACCAAGAAGGAACATGAGGTTCTCAACCTGCCCCACTCTCCCCTGACAGCTGCATGGTTACCTCCCACCTGAAAACAGCCAATTCTTGTGAGCAGATGCAAAACCATCCCAAGTGCACCAGCACCAAAAGTGAGAACTGAGTTCTTTTCCCTGATAATTATTTGAAAGGTATCCACAATGGTAACAACAACAGATTTGCAGCTTGAAGCCTGATTTGAGCTGCCCGACCCTTTCAGGGTTTCTAAAGAAATAATGTATTATCAAAGTAATTCAGTGAAAAATGAAAGTAAAAATAGAAGCGATGAGACATCTTCTAAATAAGCAAAGCTGCTTTTACAGCCTGCTGAATAACTGGAATGTGGTAAACATACCACTGTTATAAATAACAGCCAGCCTTTTCACATTGTTCTTTAGTTAATTATTTCCAATTCTTTACAAGCATTAATGAAGCAAATCTCACAGTTGTCCTGCAAAGGGAAAAGAATTACCCTCATCTACGGGAGGAAAAATGAAGATATAAGGATGAAAAACAACCCTTTAATGCTACAGTGGCACATTGTATAGAGAATTCAGGAAGTCTCATAGTGTAAGAGAAAAACCACCCTCTCATTCAGCAGAGTGTTCACTAAGGGACTGGTTTGTAGCATTTAATTTTACACAAAATGCATCAACATTTTTTGATTTAACCATAATGACCAAGGCTTTATATATCAAACTTAATATTGATAAGTAAGGCCCCAACAAATTATTTTTAAATGGAAACTCTAATGATTTCTCCCTGCTGAGGCACTTTATTGTTCTCCTTCAAGACTTCATCAGAAAACCATTAAAAATAACATTTTTTGTTAAAAACGCTACAAGCTGCCAATGGATCATAGACAGCACTTTGTCAGATTATAGATAAATAAACACCAGACCACAACATTCATTAGTAAGTAATTGGATCTCATTACCTTTGTGGTCTTCTTGGGCCAGCTGACCACAGGGACACCCGAAATGGCAAGATTTTGGTCATCATCAGCATGTTCCTTCAGGATGTTCTGTTGCAAATGAAAAATTCTTTATTAACCAGGGGAACATTTCTCCAACTGAAGAGTGCAGAGACCTACAGGTCTCACCCTGACAACAGAGTGACAAGATCCCTGAATGTTCCTTTGGCTCCCAAACCTCCAGTTCACACTGGAACTCTCTGTAATATCCAAGATGTGAAACTTCTTGCAAAACAGGCAGCAAAATCTGCCACCAACCACCTCAAATGTTACAGATTTCCTTAATATTGGAGTATCCAAGTCTGGTGTTTTCCCTTAAACTCCAGCTCACTAAATCCCAACTGACCCCACAACCAACCTCTTTTCCCCTGATCAAGTCTGTGAAAAGCCTGAGGAGCCCTGAGGCTTTGCCAGGGTTATTTCAGCAGTCACAGTGCAGTTTAGAGGAATCTCAGATGCCTCAAAATCCAGGTAAGCCAAGATATGAAAATGTACTCTGTAACCTTTCATCTGTTTGCACGTGACAATCCAAGAGCACCATCATTCCTTCCTCCCCACTGATGGGCAGCCCAGAGTTCCCTTTATGTGATGAGGGGAGGCATTTGGGTTCCTGAGAGTTCACTAGGAAAGGATCTGACCCTGGACAGTGCAGGTTTAAGAGAAAGATTGGTCTCTCCTCCCTCCCACCCTCAGCAAACCCTTTTGCTTTGCTGCACTGTTCTAGAAATCTCATGAGTGGGTTGCACTGGCTGACACAGCTCCCACCACTGTGAATCACTGCCATGACCAGTAACTCAGCACAGAGGTGGTAAAACACTCTGTTCAAGTGTTCTCAGCTGTGCAGCTGGGAATAGTCCACACTTGCTTCCCATGACTCCCTGTGTACTCACTAACTTAACTACAAAGCTCTTCACTTGGTGTTCAGGTGGCTGAAAAAGAAGGAATGAAAATAAAAAATGAGTTGGAAAGGGGATTCTGCTGTGCTGCTGAAAAATGGGGCCCAAATCAGCATGAACAGGTTAAAGGCAAAAATAAAAAAATGCTCCAGTAGAACAAACAAGACTTGCAGGTTGGAAATTACCTCAACAGAATATTTAGAAGATAACACCACATAATGAAGTTCAACAGTGCTGCTCTCAAATATATGAAAAAAGCTTAATTAGCCAACAACAGGCATCAGGATCTGTCAGTCCCCAGTGCACAGCTCTAGTAATTAGAAATTTCACACACTATACAGAAAGAGCTTAAAATACAGTAATTGTTTTAATAGGAAGTGCACTTGGAATTCATCTGTAATCATCCAGCTAAAGCCTGGGGTATGATGGCATGTTCCAGTCCCCAAGAGCCTGAGTCTGGATGAGTGTCCCTGGGGCTGGTTTTCTCCCTGGAGCTCAGACAACCTGTCACACTCAGCCCAATTCCCCAGCCTGAGCTTAAGTGAGAGATGAGTTACTAACAGACAGCAGCAGCACAGTGCTGCTCCTCCAGACACCATCACACCAGTAAGGCTGTTCCTGAGGCTGGTTGGGCCAAAAGCAGTACCAGGAGATACCAGCACAAGCCCAGGTTAATCAGCCTGGTGCTGTGGTTGCACTCAAGGGTTTGCAAAGGTGAGGAGTAAAACCCAGCTTGCCCCAGCCTGGCTGATGCAGAGTCTGCATTGTACCTGCAGCCATCTGCTCTTCCAGAGGAACACCCAACAACTTTTACATGAGGACTAATCACTGCCAAATTAGCTCTTGGCTGAGCTGGGGTTAAGCAAGCACTTCTTTTCTCATGTCCTTTTTATTTTAAGAGAGATCACTGCCTGAATTGAACTGTGACCACATTCAGATAGTTTTCAGTCCTAAAAATTGAGAAGTCTTTTGTAATCTCGTTGCAAAACCAAATATCTGCAGAACAAGGCGTCACTTGAGAGCCATATAAACAAAGGACAAATTAATCCCTTTTTTTTATTTTGCTACTCTGAGATTTGAAAGCCTGAAAGGCAGAAAAACCTTAACATTCCCACTAACGACTGTCAGACACTGGGAGTTCAATAGAAAGCAGAGTATATTCCAAGAACTTGGCAAGGTAATGAAGGTTTCTTGTTATCATATGTATCACGTGAAAATATTATCCAAGGAGAAATGTAAAACTATGGCAGCTTATCATCCCAGGCAGCTGAAAACAACGGCTGTCTGAGCAGCACAGCCACAGTTGCACTGACTGCAGCGTCAAGTGTCACAGCACAACAGGCTGGAGGAGGCAGATTTTTGTTCACCTGCTTAAAAACAAGGAGGCAAAAAA
>VYZS01068535.1:20272-49454 GCA_013400695.1 Neodrepanis coruscans | reverse complement strand
AAAAAAAAAAAGAAGATAAAGAAAAGCCATGGGACTCCAGTTAGAGAAACAACATGATGCTCATCCAGCACAAGGCAGCCCGATTCATTACACTTGAGGGCTGTGGTGACAACAGCAGGTACGAAGGAAAGGAGCTGATTAACTATGTAAGAATTCAGCTTAGCCATTAATTTCAAAAGCACAGCAAGGAACGACTCCCTGAAATGCATTCAGTGGAGGGAGTTTTTTTCCTGTCATCAGGATGAGAAGGGGGTAAGATTTCTTGGCAAGAAAAAGTAAGAACATATTTCAGTAGATATCATCTGTCTTGCACAAGAATCTTCTCCTGCTGCCAAGGAGTTGCGGATATTTGACAAACCCTGTTCTTCAAACTGAGTTTCTTCTGCCCTAGTGGACTTCCACAGGCCCTTCTGAAGCAGGGCAGCGTTTTTGCTTTGAAGTGGGGGAAGGTCTGTGGCATTATTAGGAGGCAGATCTCACAATCCTGTTCCCCAAGAGCACAAAGGAATTATCATCCTGCTGGTAACACACAGAAACGCTGTGTGTGGAAATCAGAGGCTGCACAGACAAGGATCCCTGGCAGTGTGTTTAATGTGGGCTGCAGACTCCCTGATCAAAGGTGTGCTCAGCTTTACCTGTCCTGTGATGTGGGGTGCAAACTACACCAAGGAGTATGATGGTTACCTCTCTATTTTCTTCAGCCCACCCCAGCTGCATCTCTGATAGACTGAAATACTATTTGGGAGCTAAAGATGAAGTGCAGAAGCCACACGATGAAACTCCTCCAATCCCCGAGGCCACCATCTAAGTACAATCACCTCTCAGTGATTTTTTTTCCTGCCTCTCTTTCTCATCCTACTCAAAAGTACCCCCAGTAGGTGCTTCTCTAACAGGTCAGCTGAGATTTAAGTTTTCCCTTGGGGGCTGGACTTGTTGCACTATTTAGACTTCATTTCAGGGCATGTACACATGGCATGACTGAGGCTGCATGTGCCTCCAACAGCAGCAGCACCAGAAAGGACAATGGCAGCACAGGCTCCACAGGCACTTGGATACAGGGTTTTGCATCTCCTTGGCCCACTGCTTTGGGAATCACTGTCTGGAGGCCTCTGAGAAGCTCTGTGGTGGTAAGTGCAGGACTTGGGGGATGCAGAGCCCACAGGGATTTAATTCCTTGCCTGAGCTGAGGGAAGAACTGACCAGCTCCCCAAGTGAGGCCTGTTACTCTGCCAACAAGCCTCCCTGGTGCTGCTGCACTCCATCCATCACAGTGATAAATGGGTTCTCAATCTGCAGAGGCAGCAGTTGGCACTTCTGGATTGCTGTGTCCCCACCAGACAGGCACAGTTAGTTTGGAGCTTGGATAATGTGTAAGGAATTTACACAGGCTTACTTTAGTTTTCAGTCTCCCTTCTCATAAGGAAAATAAATTACTTTACTGCAAAAAGTCTCACCTACTTGACATTAAATAGCTGTAGCTGTATTTGCACTAAGAGCAGTAATGCAGCCACCCATCCTTTGCTGTGTTCCTGCTCAGCTGGGAAAGCACAGATTCTTTGTGAGCCACCCCGATTAGTTCTGTGAAACTTCACATCACTGAATAAAATGGTTTCCTTTCTCCAGTTTAACTACCCATATCCTGTTTTTTGAAAACATTAATTATCTTCCTGAGCACAAAGACAAGACTTGAATGTCATACAGAAAAGTTCCTGAGTGTATTTCATTAAGAAATAAAAGTGCTACAATAAACACAGATTTATTTTCTTCAGGAAGAAACTTGTTTAAGACTTTCCAGGCAGAGCAAGAGCTTTCAGACTTTGTCAGAGCATGTTCTTGCTATGCATTTGTTAAAAATAACTCTCAAATGGGTGCACTAAAAGGGTACTTTTAATAGGATGCATTATTAATACACCACGTGCCCCAAAGTTGGGTTGGCCATGAAATAAACCTTGTGAACACAGCCAAGTACAGTCACAGCATGGATCATTTGCACAGATCCTGCAGGATTCCTGCCTCCATGCAGTCACAGAGATGACTGGTGCTCTGGATATTCATCAGGGGGAGGTAAAGGTGCCAGGACTCTGCTCACCCCATTGCTGATGCTATCAGCAAAACTCCTACATTATTATCTGTCCAGGTTGGAAAACCAGTAGCAAAGTAAGAGGGAACATGATTCAGTGGTCAAGGAGATAAATAACATTCTGGAAAATGGAGTGTATTTCTTCCTGCCAATCTCTCTCTATGTGGCACAGGGCAAATCTTTTAAATCAAGTTTCCAGACAGTCATGAATTGTGTGTTCCTGCTCCTCCTCACTCCTGGCTTGGGATCTGGATGCTGAAAATCAGAATTTCTGCTCTGCAGAAATGTTAAGCAATTACAGCTTTAATGCAATTATCTTTTGCAGGCTTCACTGTTAAACAACACTAACTTTTCTGGAAGTCCCATCTGTGGCACATAAAGCCAGTATCCAAAAATATGGTCACTTTTATCTTAATCTCTTGTCCCAGTTCCTTCAGAGCACCTGGGAAATAGACTGGGCACCTGCAGGGGGTTATGGAGAAAGCAGAATATCTTGGCTCTAGTTAATTTACTGTGCTGTACTGACTCTCTGAAAACTGAGGGCTGCCCTATATGTGGGCCAGTACTGTAAAAAGGATGGGTAAGAAATTTCTTTAGCAGTTCAAGAAGATGTTTGGGTTACCACGGTTTTAAAACCAACTAATTGGTCACAGACTCCTCAAACATAGAGAGGTGATTCCAGGGAAAACAATTCTGCAGCTTTCATGGTGTTGAGATGTGCCCATGGGCTCTTTAACCAGCAGGGAACCATCAATATCCAGATGTTGGGCTACATCCTGATGGTTACAGTGTGTGCTGGCAAGCAGGGAAAGCTTAGAAGTAGGAGATGAAACATCAAGGTTGTAACTCTGCAAGATGCACACAATAAACTGGAAGGTGCCCACTTAATACCAGTTAAAGCACAATATCACCAAAAAGGTGATAAGGGCCTTTTTTTTAAAATGTCCATTTGCAGTCCTCCATCTCTGTAGTCAGTGAATCCACTGCTCTGGGGAGGAATAAGAGAACAGACACTCCCACACAGAGCTTTAAACCAGATTCACATATGGTACCTTGCTGTGTTCTAGGAAGATGTCTCACAGCACACTGGAATGTCAGCAAAGCAGGGAGCACACTGAACATCTGCACCAGTTATCACATCCTGCACCCCTTTCTGCATTCCACTCATCTGTAAGTGGAAATTGCTCTGTGCATCAAGCTTGGAGAAGTAACATTCCCATTCCTTCTGCTCCATCACAAAGTCAGCTCCTGGTTTTGAAGCCTCATTTTGATTTCCAGTTAGATGCCTGATCCCAAAGCAAGCCAGTTAATCCATAGCCACAGCTCTGGGCATGAGTGTCCACTTGCATGAACAAAGTGGCTGATTTTGCAAGAAGATAATTGTGGTTTACCAAAATGAGTGCTCTGTAGGTACCACACTTCCAAGCTCCAGGATTGTGGAATATGGTTCCACTGTACATGTTCAGCCTCCTTTAACTGGCTTTGAGCCTTTCTAAGCAGCTGTCACACTATTTGCACTAAAAAAGTACAGGTTCTCTATTTCCCACATAAATACATGTTTTTCCCCTCAGATTGTGCCTTACAGAGCTCTTGTGTATAGAAAATATGTGGCTGAAGACTCCTACTGCACACAAACTAAAAATCTCAAGAGAAGCTGTGTCACTAGTGAGCACTGACTCCTCACACCATCCCCAAAACCAGTATATTGTACCAGTGGAGAATAATTATCAACCTATAGAGGGCAATGGAGGAAAGGAAAATGAAAAAGGTGAAAGGAAAAAAAAAAAAGCAGCTGGAAGTCTTAGACAATTTATCTTTTGAACTGCAATCAAGTATTTACATTTTGTATGTGTCAGCTAATGAGGTGTCAGCCAGGACCAAAAAGGGCAAATTATGACTATAATGATAAACAGACTTTGTGAGGTATAATATTTACACATGGGACATAACAAGTGCTGAGCTATGAGAGGATACAGACTTCAGTCAGCAAGGACTGTGCCTCTTAAATCAGGCTGCAGACAGCCACCTCCTGGAGCAGAGATGGCTTTGGCTGGAGGGATGATTTCCCTCTCTGTGGCACAGCAGCCTGACATGAGCTGCCCCCTCTCTGTGACACAACTTTTCTGCTCTCCTGTTGACTTCTGTGCCCACAGACTCCAGTTTGTGTGGATTAGCAAGATCTCACACCCACCTTCATGTCCTCCAGGAGAGCCTGCGGGTCTTCGATGCCTTCTGGAACACACTTCTTGTTCTCTGGGAGAGATTCAAGCTTTTCCACCAGGGCTTTTAAACCCTTCAGTTCAAATTCTGTGAGGTGAGTCCATTTGGTTGAAACTTCTGTAGCTGGAGACCCCGTGGGTGTTTTGGGATAGTCCGTGGGGGTCGTGGATTTTACGCTGTCATCTGACTCATTAGACAAAGTTCTTTTTAGGTACCTCATTACTGTGGCTTTTTGTTTCCTTCCTGCAGCCTCCTTCCCTTCTGAGTGTGTGCTGTTGGGTGAGGAGGAGCCATCCACCAAGGATTTGGAATTCTTATCCAAGCTGTCATCCTTCTCCTCCTGGAGATGGGCATCACAAGATTCTTCATCCATGTCTAACCACGAATCTGATGAGTAGCTGTCTGTGCTGCGTTTTCTCTTTGCATCTGAAAGTTACAAAAAGAAAGCTGAATTCTGACCCTCTGTTACTGAAGCACCACACTGGGGCCAGGTGCTGCCTATTTCAAAGGGCACTGGAGAATGGCTGAGTGAGTATGTGACAGGAATGGGCTTTATTCAGCTGATTTTTATTTTTTTTTCTTTGAGGTGGGGGTGTTTGTTTGTCTGTTTTAATGCTGGTTTTCATTAACATCTACTCAGTTCAAATGACTGGGAAACATTTAGGGGAAAAATTATGCTTTCTTCAAAGCTTCAGTCCTCTATGCCTTCAATTAGGAGTAGGCAGAGCTCTTAAGTCACACACAATTAATTTTCCCACAAATCCGAAAGAGACCAGATTCGGCAGCTTTGCAGCTTTAAGAGGAGAGTGAGCACAGAAGGAGGAGGGGGAAATGATGGGAGCAAGCACGTTAAAATGCTGTACATCATCATTCTTCCAGGAACCCTGCACGGCACAAAATCAACTCCTCAATACTTTTCCTCTCTGCAAGCAACTAAGTGTTGATAAAACAAGAACCCCCAGTCGTTAGTGCATGAATACTCATTGCTCTTCTGAGACAGAGGGTTTCAATTGTGCTTATTTTACAGACAACGAGACAAAACACACTGAGAAAGGACTGTCACTGTTACGTGCTACTGGTTTTCTTAATGCCATCCCTGATACATTTTAGGCACTTCTCAGGAAAATTTAAAGGCAAGTTTCTGAGTCTAAAGAACTATTAATCTTAATTTTCCCCTAAGAACTCCAGTTGTTACCCAACTCCATGCAATCAAGCAGTGAAAGCAATGTAAGCAACTAGTGGCCACGGTTCCCTCCAGCACACATCTTTTCTTATTTATTAGACACAATTTCCTTTCCTAAGTGAACAACATTGAATGCAGGCTAGCAACAGCAGGAATTTCTGTGGAAAATACAGTTAACACTGGCAACACCCAGTTAAGTCAATGTGAATTTTATTACTGGCTGAAATGGGAGATCAAGCTGCAAACAAAAACAGCCCGCGAAGGAAACACAAGTCACACAGAAAAAGTGAGTGAACAATTAATGAAAAGTTCCTTTCACAGCCTCCCTGCTCTGCAGTGCAGTAGCTCTGGATCAGGACATTGTGAATCATGCTTAAGGAAGGATTAAGTGGACATTAATGAAAAAGCTCAGCATCCAGTTGTTGAACAGGGAGGCTCAAAACAAACCCAGTTCCAAGCTGGAGAATTTGTCCTGATCCTTGTCTCGTGCAGAGTCTGTACCATCACATCATAAAATATACATGTTACTGCTCAGCTGGGTGACAGAGATGCAACAGGCAGTGGCAGAGTGTGTGAGGGCAGCTCAGCTCTGCAGCTTCAAATAAAAACCCTGCAAGGCCAGGACACCTCTGTGTGTTTCTGCCCCAGAGATAAGAGTTGGTCACTTCACACTCCTGCAAAAATCCAGCATCTCTGTCCAGTCCACTACCTCAGTCATGTTTGAATTCTTCCTCAAAACCAAAATGGCCATGAAATGACTCCTGAAAGGCAAGTTTAAGCTGAAATTCCTGTGTAACAATGGCAGGCCCAGAAAATAGCAGCTACCATCAAGGCTGGTCACAGCCACATCCAGCTCCTTCCACAGGGCAGGGCAACTTCCTCCCTGTAACCCTCCAGAAAAGCCTCACCATGAAGTACAGAACAGATTATTTTGTGTGCTGAGGTGGTGGCATCAACACTCCAAAGCAGCTCCTCCTCTCTCCTCTGTGCTAATACACCCCCATGCCTCTCTTAGAAAAATAAACAGGATTAGAAAATATCTTAACCAGAGCATTTAAAACCCACTCGGTTATCCAACTTTTATTTCACACTGTTTTCCCCTTTGTCCACAGTAGCAAGCACACATACCCACCTCAAAGGCTACATAATCAGCTTATGTCATTCTCCCATTTTACAACTGAGGAAACAGATGCTTGGGAGAAAGCACGATTTGCTCATTGTCACACATCAAATCTAGGGAAAAACCAGGAATCAGAATCCAGGCTCTTGGAATCAGGGCTGGAGCCCCTTCTCTGAGCCACACTGCCTTGGTGAGCTGGTTTGCAACAGACTGAAGCACAAAGCCCAGCCTGGGCTGGAGAAAATGCCAGTGATCCAGCATCAAACAGGAGAGGGTGAAAGCAGGTACACAGCCCTGTGCTACCAGGACAGTGTCATTAGCAGAAATTGGTATAAATCTGCACAAAGAAAACCATGTTTCTGTCCCCCTGTGCTGTGGCTCTGCTGAACAGGAACTAATGGCTGTAACTGGGGCAAATCACAAGCATAAATAAGGCCCAAAGAAAGCGAGGGGAGATCACGTTCTGAAGGTGTGAATAATTTACTCCGAGTAACGCTCTGGTGCTGCGAGGAAACAGCTTTCAAGAGAGAGCTCCACTTTTTGTCTCCTGCTCTAATCTGTGGAAACAAAAGGCAGGAGAGGAGGGAACACCACAGCATACTGGGGGCCTATTCCCAGGAGAAACAAGCCCAGGGAGGGGGGGGGCAGCAATTGCGTTCTGCCAGCTGCCACCGCGTCCCCGCCACCGGCTGTCGGCTGTGCCAGCTACACCTGGGCATGGGCACACACAAAGACCTCCAATCTAACCCCAGAATGAACCCTCACCAAAGCACTGCCCTGCTCTCTGCCAGCCTGGCAGTCCCCTGATGCCTTGGCTGTTTGCTGTTAACCTGGAGTGTCCCAGGCTATTCTGGAGCACCAGGGGATTACAGTACCAGCAGATTAAGAGCAGGCTGCTTTCAAAACACAACTGTCTGCTACTGTCGCTAATCTAAAAAAAAAAAAATAAATAAAAAGAAAGCACCAAGAGAATCAATAATGGAAGGAGAACTTCAAGGTGAGGGAGATTCAATTTTGTGTTTTCAAGTGTTTTTGCTGTAATGTAACATGTCACGATTTTTATTTATTCATTTCAATGAAAACAGTGTCAGACAGAGTTACTGTGCTGTGAGCTGAGCCCCTGCATAAGCATAATCTGCATTTACTTTGTGGGGAAGTGCATTTTAAGCACTGTATTATCAGGGTTCCACTGTCTTGGAGGCTTTTGATTTATAAAGTCTGTCTGTGGAAAACAGCTCCTGCTATGCTCAGCTGTGGTTTTACTTCTGGGTAAATACACCAGCCAGCAGCAGTTTAGAACACCAGTTTCCAGGGGGTTACCCAGTCTGGGCTCTCATACAACTTAGTGCAAAAAGACCTTCACCCCCTTCATCTCAAAGCAAATAAAACCAGTCAGTGACCTGGCTGAGTGAAGAGAAGGAGCTCCAAAGGCTTGACCACAAGACAGAAATGCTTATTTTTTTTTCCTAGAGGAGTTCATTTCCCTGTGGTTCTGAGCAAATCACTTAACTTTCCCCACAGTTATCCACTTGTACAAGAAGAATATTTATACACAAATTTCTTTCCTTGATGAAAAGCAACTCGATGTATTACAGAACTTAAAAGAAAGGGATGGAGGTGAGGTATAAATTATGAAATCTTTCTGAACTCTTTAGAACTGTCCAGTGTGTGACATCTACCCTGCCATTCCCAGCTCCAATCCCTGACACTGTGACTTGGGAGCAGCAGTTACTATCAGTCTGCTAAAGACAGCAATGACATTTTCATTAGCAGAAAAAACCCTGAGCACACTAGAAATGTATCACTGCATGGAGCACCCCACACAGGAATCACTCAATACACTCTAGTACCTGTCTATCATAGGCAAATCTATTCCATCCCCTGAGAAGAGGAAAGGGGGGAAAAAAAAGACATGGCTCCTGCACTGTGCCAGAGGGCATATTTTCTATATCCATCAGGCTTAACATACAGTTAAAGACACCCTGTTAAAATTTTAGCAATGGGAGTCTTAAAAGCTGCAGGCTACAGAGAAATCACATCTCTGATAGCCCAGGATCTTCTCCCAATTACTCTTTGTCAGCTCACTCCCAAGATCTGTATCTCACTGAAGGTCAATTGTGGTTGAAAACAGCACAGGCTCATTCATGATAAGAGTAAAAATAATGAAGATATATCCCCCCACCAAACAGTGCATGTTCAAACCCAAATAGGGTCCCTTCTGATTTCAGCTGGCAGGACAAATGTCACAGTTGAGAGGGACAAGGAAAAGAAAAAAGAGAAAGGGATGGTGTGCTTTTACAGCAGCCTGTGATTGCTGTCATGTCGTCATTCCCCTGAGTGTTTGCCCTTCTGGGAGAGATCTGAAAAAAGAACAGCCTCACACTCTAACTAGGAGGACACAGCCTGAAAATTCAACCTGGGCCTGAGGAATGGGGAAGGAAGGCACTGCCAACATCTTCCAGCTCATTTAGAGCTGGACTCATTTTTATTTAGGGAGTGCAAAGACTGAAGGTTTCAGCTGTGCCTCCAGAGTGGTGGGGTTTTTTTCTGTTTGAAGTTTTGTGAGTCGGGACATTTATAAAATAGAAATACAAAGAACAATATAATTTGCCACAGTAGCACACAGATCTCGTGGCAGAGGTATCACAACACAATCCCAGCACTCCATTTTCAGGAGCAGGCAGTGTCTTCAAAGTGACACTGAATTCAGCAACCATCACATCAAAACAAAGAAATACTATGGAATAAAAACACAGTATGAAAAGTCTAAAGACATCCTTAAAACCCAGCTGCTGCTGAACTCAGTTTTCTGTGTTCTCCAAAGAGGTTCAAGAGAACAGAATTTCTACCAATTTATGAAAACTACCCCTTATGAGTCCCAGAGACTATGGGCAGCTTCCTGTCCTCAATGTCCTCCTCAACTCATAATCAACTTCTCAGCTTCTGAGATCCACCACTGCACCAGCAGCTACAGAAGAAAAGAAAGCAGCACCACACAAGGGTGAAAAACAGCCAGTCCCACCACCCAAAAGGGAAGGTAGAAAGGAGACATTTGGAAGAAATTAAGTCACAGAAATTCTTTTCAAAAAGTAGAAGAAACTTTAAGACTATTGAAGAGAAATTCTGAAAATGAATACAAGGATGTGAAGAATTTTTTTTCTTAAAGCAGGAAGGGCAGAAGGCAATTAAATCTACTGAGAGGTTTGTGGAGAAGTTAAGTACTTTGCTTCATTACTCTTTAAGGAGAATAATGGAAAATTCTTCAGCAAGGGATGCTCCCTCATGGGAAATCAAGAAATTGCTTGCAGATAGAGAAGTCCCTAAGGAAGAGACAATTTAAGGACCTTAACAGCTCTGAAAAAAAGCTTAAAAACAAAGAGGCAGGGCTTGGAACACTGACCTCATTTGGATATCCCATCCCTCAGCAGGTGAATGTTATTAAGATCCAGACACCACAGAACAAACCAGTTAACTCAAGGATTACAGTTCTTAGAGATTTGAGTCAAGAGGCTGGACACAGACCAGTTAAGAGAAAACAAAAGCAAGTACTGGAAACAGTATTACTCATGCACAAGAAAGCAGTGCAGCCTTATAAAGGTAAATAATGGACCTCTAGCCCTTTGAATTTGGCAAATGCCAAAGAGAAAGATCCAGTACAGGTGGTAGATCTGGGCTTTTGAACCAAAACCTCCAGTTAAATAACTATTGTAAGGTTAAGTTTCTGCCAAGGAATTAGAAAATCAGCCCCAAATCTGCCCAGCCAGCCTCTCCCAGCCACCCATGGGGCTCACACTCAGAGCAGCTCCATCCTTCACTTCTTCAGTAGGGTTCACTTTCAGTCAGATCCCTGAGCTCCTTCAGCTCATGGGGCAGCTGCACAGGCTCTGGAGTTCATGAACCAGCTGAGACCAGGCCCAAACAAGACAAAACAGTTCCATATTCACCTTCCACAAGGCCATCAACTGAAGCCAGCACAGGACACAACACTGTCAGAACCAAAGCCTTTTCCAGCCAGCCAGGCTCCTGCTCCTGAAGCCTTTGCACCCTTTGGTCATGCAAAACAAACCTGTTCCCTCTAGAACTGTGTACAGATCCCAGTGGGCTTTCATATGACTGGAATCTCTCTTGGCTACAAACTGGACTGAGGCACATTTTGTGGGGATCACCAAAGCATTATCAGTAATTATGGAGCTGGGCTGAGTTCACACTGGTGATTTGGCTGGAGAAGCTCCATCTCAATATCCTGAACCATGCACTTTCCACATCTAATTTGTCTGAAATTACATCTCATTGATCTGGCACCCCTGCCCTGACTGCAGCACCAGCCTCTTCTCATGCCGAAAGTTTAGACAACAGGAGATTGTTCCTTCCTTTTCAAGGAATGCAGTTAGCAGAGTTTTGTCACTGCTTTAAGAAGACATGATCCAAAGGGCTAATTCATCCTTTCCTCCAGGATAATCTCAGGAGAAAAATTCCTCCACAGAGAGTTCCCATTTAACTCACCCTTCTGAGCTAAAATGTGAAGCACCCAAATTCCCAGTGACTCCAAGAAATTCCTCTGGCCTATCAACACAGACTATTAGTTCCATCAAGCTATTTTTGGTCAGTAAAACTCTCACTGCAAAGTGACATCTGCCCATAACTTCTTCAATCCCTTCTGCTCACAATTATTCTCATAGGCGAACATTTCCCCCTCCTCTGTCCAGAGCCCAGGGCAGTGCCAGCCATGCCAGGTTCACTCCAAGAGGCATCTCAGGGAGCAGGAGGCACAGAAATACTTTAGTCCTCCTCCACACTTGGCACATATCAGTTCAGATTTAGCTGGTGCTTGTGCTATTTTCAGCTATTCTGTGCTTAAAAGCAGGGAGGCAACATGGCCCACGGCCTTGTTCCATCAAAGGGAGGAAAAAGAGGGCAGTTCAGCAAGGCAACAACTGGAATTGTCACACATTGATGCAAAGCTCACATCAGTGCCAAAGTAATGCCCTCCTGCTTCAGGCACATCTATCTGTCTCTGCTCTGGTCCATTTTCAGCTCTTGTTGTAAAGGTTTCTTTGACCTCCCTGCACTTGGGTTATAGATCATGGAGATTTGTGTAGGTGTTGTCTTGGGTTTGTTATTCTGCAGAACTGGAAGTCTGTCACCAGAGAGAATTACAGCAGAGTTCAAGGTAAAGAGAGGAGAAAGAAGGCAGGTTTAGCGACCACAACACATTCTGGAGAGGAGACACTCTATAAAAGTACTAAATATCCACCCCACCAGAGCACATCTGCAATACACACATTTCTGGCTACTGAGGTACTGTGCCAAACATGGCACTAAATCCTCAACTGTTTGGCAGATCATCTCAACACAAACATTACTGAAACCTAGGAACAAACACATCCAGAAATTATTATTCTGGGTTCCACTTGCTAAGGGAATGCTCAATAAATACAATCCAAAAATTATTGTTCTGGGTTCCACTTGCTAAGGAATGCTCAGTAAATACAATCTGAAGGAGGCTGGTACTTCCTGGAAACGCTCAAGAGTCAAAAATCTCCCCCACCCCAAAAATAAAAGAAGCAGTTCATTAGAATCACCACAGCTCTCCAGTTCCATTTCTAATCTGCTCTGCAGAAAGCAAAGCAGTAAGTAGCCCGAGGTGGCAGCCTCAGTTCTGAATATGCACTCCAAGGATTCACTCACCAATTAACATTGATTCTCTCTGGTACTCTTTGCTGAGGTGGCAGCGCTGGGTCACACAGGACACGTATCTCTCCAGAACATACCAGCACATTTCATAGTAGAAAGGATAGCGGAATTTGGCGTGCACCTGGAAGCAAGAGCAAGGCTGTCAGTCCATGGGGAAGGCAGAGAAGTTTGCAGCACAAGGGCCAGTCATCATTGCCATGGTGTTATCAAGAGCACAAACAGTGCAGGAGGGGGAGGGGAGAGGGTGGGAGCAGGGAGCTGGATGCCTCCAGCATACGGAATGAGGAGCGAGCCTGCCTGCCTGCCATGACAGCATCATTTCTTGGTTCACTAATTTGTATCCTCTTGGGGTGGTGGCAGAGGAGAGGGTTTGTGTTCCTGTGAAATCGTGAAGCTGATGGATGGCCCCCATGGAATTATTTACCTGCTGTATAAACATAGGGTGGTCACATACAGATGTTTGTCACTAAAACTCGGCTTAAAATAAAGGCATGGGTGTTCATCTCCTGAACACTATCACAGGGTTTTTATGAAAATGGCAACATCACCTAAATGAGTCAAGCAGGAAACACATCTTTTTTTAATTGTGGTTGTCACAACAATTTGATTAAATAAATGAACACGTAAATTCTTGATTATTGATAACTGCACATTAAAGTAAAATTCCCTTATATGGTTTACACTGAGTATTTTGGTGGCAGGTTAGATTTTGCCACAAATAGAATAAGGAAAGAAAAGCAGGATTTTGACAAAAGATCCTGTCAAGCTGTGCACTTTTTCTTGCATCTCAGACCTGTTGTTCTCATACAAAAAGCCTAATTCTCCAACACTATGTATTTGTGAGAGCATTTCAGATTCAAAAAAAAACAAAGTGGGTTTCCTTCCTTTCCAACACAGTTTTCTGTGTATGGCAGGTCACTGCACCAAAGAAGAATCTGGGAAGCTCCTAAAATGCAGGAAGATGTGTATATTTGTTGTGATTTGTTAAAAATGGATGCCATGCATTTTGCATGCACTTGTACTTACACTGTACACCTCTTTCTCCTGGTGGCACAGAAATCTGTATTTTGCAGGCTCACATGCATGCACTGCACTGGGATTGTAGGAGCTGCTCTAAAATATCCTCTGCAGATTAACTGCTCCCCTACCCCAGAGGTGGGCACCCACCTTTAGTGAAAAACTGCACTGCACCAGAAAGGAGCATTACTTCAAATCTCCCCCCCCAAAATCCAAAGCACAACCCCACAACACATCACCCCGAAAGCCCAGAGCCTAAACTGAACCACTAACCCAGCACCTGGAAGCTCAGATTCAGCCCTGTCCAAAATCTGTGTGGTGAGCAAAGCATCCAGCTGAGCACACCAGTGACACACTGGAAAGCCCAGAGTTGAAAACTGTCCCCAAGTTGGACAGTCAAGAACTTGCCTCTGTTCCCAGGGCACAGGAAATGCAAACACTTTGAGCAATAAGCCAAAATGTAACAAAGGGAAAACACACTGTATTGTCCCACCAAATGTATCACAGTGCAGGGTTTAAATATTCCTTGGCAATTCCCACAAGTTAAGATCCCTTAAATTCAACACAAACACAGCTGAGCTGCACTTTGCTGCAGGTCATGCACCCACCAATGTGCACCTCTCCAAATGTTCCCCTGTGCTGTTTGCTACAAAGCACACACACCAAAACAGAAGGGAAAAAAGAAAAGGAAACAACAACAACAAAAAAAACAACCAACCAAACAACAACCCCCTAAAGAGTGAGAACATTTAACCCCAGGGCCTTTTTGCATTGGAGGAAATTTTTCCTTTGGTTTAGTTATTTGTCACAAAGAAGAGATCAAGTCACTTATCACTATTAGGGAACACAGGGGAAATTAGCCATGCTAAAATATATGCTAATAAAGGAACTCAAATTTTTCCAAGAGAGCACTGCAGGAAACAAAATTTGCAAAGAATTGACTTACAAACAGGAAGCCGCCTTCCACCCCTCAGCCTTCAAAAGGTTTTCAGCCACATGCCTGGGAATATTAAAGACATCATTGCTCAACATTTGTTGACAGATTCTGAGCTTCACCAAATTTAGTTGTTACCAATGTTAATTCAATGTGAAAGACAAGGCAGTAATGCATGCAGTGCTCCCATTATGTATATCAATCTTTAATATTCAATTTGAGTTCCTAATTGCCTCACTATCAATGTTCCAACCCACAGCAAATCCCTCCATGCCTCTGTAATCCACTGTTTGCCCAAGAAGGCTCTGCTTTTACAAACCTTCAGAAGAGAGAGATGCTCTGTAAAGATCTACAGGGCCTTCTGCCAGTAAAGCAACTCCAACAGTGCTTTAAAAACTTTTAAGGTTTGCCTTATGGAAAAATAGAGAGGAGTGTGCTCTTTATGATATTCTTGGACATTTATTAATTATAATGGATGTGAACTGCATTATGTGCATGTCCATACTCTTTCCATTGTACACTTTTAGTCAAATGAATCCTTATGGAGAGGGGGGAAAGGAATTAAAAGAAAGAAGGAAAGAAATTAAAAATGTTCTGTGATGAGTTTGAAGTGTAATATCTGATACAGACACTGCCAGAGGACTAAATTCCCCATCAGCAGGGAAATACACTGGATCATCTAATAGGCATTTCCAGCTCTAACTTCTGTGATTAATAATTTACAATCCACTAAAAAAAAATTTAATTATTCCTGTACAGCACGAAAAAATCCTCTCTGGAATATGATCCATTTCTTCAGTTCGAAGTGAAATTATTGTAGAGACTTCTATCCCTCTCCAAAACCCAAACAAAACCCCTAAGCAAGGAAGACACAGGCTTTCCTGAAGAAAGCATTAAATCTCCTCCACAATGCCCATTAAAATCGTTACAAACTCCACTCATGTTTAATTGATCTAATCACAATATTGAAGTGCTATTTATGATTATTTACAAAATAATTAATCCATCCACTTGAAATGTTCTCTTCCAATGCAGCAAACACAATGAACAGCAAACACCAGCATCTGTGAGTGACCACCTTACGTATCTGTTCAGGGTGTCCCCGTCCCTCCCCACCTCCCAGGATCTGAGGGCAGTTAAATCTGGAGGAGTCAGCAGCAAGTTTGACACATTTTTCCTGCTCAGTACTACAGAGCTGTGTCACCCCAATGGCAAATGATGAATCCCTGCTCTGCAGTTCTTCAGGCTGGGCTTGCACAGCTAAACAGCTTGGCCTGTTTGACTGCCTGTTAATTGGCCTCCAGGAAAGCCAGGCTGCAAAATGAGAGTGTCTCTGCACTGTGAGGCTGGAGAATATTTGTTTACCTCAATCACACATTAGGAGCTGTTTCCAACAATAGACATGTTTTTTATTACTCCTTAAAACTATTTTTAAATGGCTACAAGCCTCTTAAAAAGTCTCCCAGGGGTATAAGGAATTAAGCTAGAATAAGCATGACAAGTATATAAACCAGGCAATTTTATCAGGCTGTAAATCAGCATTACCATTTCAACCATGTATTTACTCTTGTCTGAGCTGCTAAGACAATAACAACTACACCTAGCATAAAAATGACTTTGAATATCAGCAATCAAAGATGATTAAACATTACACAGCAGGTTTAAACACAGTGAAACCTCCATAAAATTGCTCTGTGCAAAATGAAGAGGGGAAGCACACCTGTATTACACTTTGATTCGAGTGTGGCAAATTACTTTGTCAATCACATCATGTAATTTACTTCTGTGCTATACACAATGGAAAGATCAATACTGATGAGAAACTCATTTGCAGTGTGTTCACACTGGCAAATTTGTGTGAACTGAGTCTGCCAGACCAGCCAGAGTATGGATGGAATTATTTCAACAAAGAAATGACAACATTTGATTGGCAAAGCAAATAATGCAGTACACACCAGAATCCTGTTTGGAAACCATTTCCCCCTCAAGATTCCCACGTGATATTTTTAGGTTGGGGGGGTGTTATTATTTCTAAATAATGGTATTGATTTTTCTGCCTTTCATTAAAGTTCTGTATGTCTCAGATGAACAGCTTCTATTTTGCTTCTGTCCAGAAATTCTGGCTATTCTTCAGCTCTTCACACAGTTCTGTTTTTACACATCTGCCCATGGACACAAGTTTGTGAACACAGGTACAGACTGTGTATAACATGAAGCCAGCACAGAGCAACATAAAAGGGCTGAAATTGCTTCTGTGAAGTCATGGAAATTCAGGGCTCTTGGCTGTCACTGGTCTTTTTTAAAGCATTTAAATATTTTTTGCAAGGAAAATGATAAAGAACTACACAGGCTCCAAAGAAAATCTCAACCAAAAATGACAAGAGCAAAGGTCTGACATTTCAGTGTAACTGGCTGGTAAGTTCCTAGAAGTTACCAAAGTGTTTGACTGTTACAGGGAATTCTGCCTCCTGCATTAGAAAGCTTAGAAGATCAAAGCTGCACCCAGGTTCCCAAGAAGAGCCTGACATGAAGCACAACTGAGCAGTTACAACCCAAGGTGTGTGATCTTGGGTTGCTCAAGTCCTGTGGCAACAGAATATCAGCTTTTATTCAACTTCAGGAAAAGGAGCATTTCCTTCCCATCCTCCTCACAGACATCACTGGAATTAACTCATTTCTGGCACTGATCCTTCCTCCCAACCTCCTCTGTGTGTCCATCCTTCCAACACCACCCCCTCCCCTTAACACCTGCAGGGTGTATTTCCAGCAGGTATTGCTGGTTCTTACAGTCCCTCTGAAACCCCTCCTGTGCCCAGCACCTCTGCCAGGCCACAGTCAGCCCCTTCCTGCCTCTACCACCTTGATGCTCTTTCTTGGGACACATATTCTAAACCAGGCTCAATCCACTCTGGTCTCCAGCTCTACTTCTGCTCTCTGCCACATTCCCTCTGTTCCAATTCTCCTAAAGTTCATCTCTTGTCTTCATCTCTTTTCCACTAAGAATGAATTTTTCTGTTAAATATTTCTCCTCTTCATTAAAGTCACTCCAGGACACCAACTGCTCCCACCACTGTTCTGCAATGTGAAGATTACTAAGTCTTGTACCCCTGTGAAGTCAGAGAGGTTGGGAGAAGGACACCCTTCCTCCCTTGAGTCAGAGATGCACTTCAGAATAATATACATTTCCTTCAGGCCCATGCACTCTCACTGTAAATAAAGCAGTTTGGGATAAAGGCCCAACTGCACCACAGTGAACTGCCCTGATGTCCACAACATACCATTTTAAGACTTTTTAGTGAGGAAGAATTGCAATCCCTGCCATTTTGCCAGCCCAAATCTCCATTAACACCACAGCTGGCAGCTGTGCAAGTGACTTACCAGCACTACCTCAATGCAAGGTCTCCAAAACCATCCCCATCTGGATTTGCACACACCTCTGGTCTATTTTTGGGTCAGAATGCTCTGATGGCCTTGCACAGCTTATTTAACAGCCTATTAAAACAGGGGTACTTCCTTCACATTCTGCTGCTCTATGAAACTGCAAAGGATAGGATGACTTGGTGCCCTGTTTATTAAAAACAGATAAAATTTTCACTTCCAACAAAGAGGAGGCACAGGAACCTCCTCCAGCCTTTCCATCAGGTAGATGCTACAGCCAGATGGGCATCACAACGTTCAGATTAATGTCCCACCCCAGACTTTCTTTGTTCCAACAAATTCTTCCATAGCATTAAGTCACTACAGAAGAAAATCCTGCCAATTACACAAGACATCATTTCATGCACAGCTTTGTCACTTGAGCTGTGGACAGTCAAACCACCCCAGTGCCATTAGTTCTCCAGGCTCAGGTATCCCAGCTGTGAACAGAGGGATGAGAAGCAGGGGGTTACCAGAAATCCTGGTACAAAGGTCTGTGAAGCACAGTATGTTTTTGTGCAAAAGGGAAGGTGTTTCATGAAAGTTTAACAGGCAGACAAAAGACACAGAAGGGACACATCTGTGGGAAGCAGGGAAAAACAGATGAGTAAATCCCACTAAAAATAAACCAACGTTTGAAAGTCTCATTGCTTCATGTTTACCTCTTGTTTCAGCGGCTCCGACACGGAGATCCCGTCAGTTCTTGTTTGTCAGGAGGGAATACGAGGGAGAGACTGTGACAGATCAGAGTCACAAAGAAGTGCTCAGTTAAAAAGAGAATCAAGTATCCTTACCCTTGTTCTGTCCTCAATCTCATAGATGCGAAGCTGCATGGGAACATTAAAGCTATGCAGGATATTTCCACCAAACACCAGAGAATCTACTGGAGTATAAACCGCGTGTATCCACCCTGGGGAGGGAAAGCAAAGAACTGAGAATGCCTCGTGCTATGTGGTATTACACAGCAATTTATCAGCAAATTTAACAACCCCTGAGCCCCACTGTGCAGGGGAGGAGAGGTGAAGGCAGTGAAAGGTTAAATGGGATGCTCACAGCCCAATTCAGGACCAGTCACAGCAGAAGGGTAACCTGTGACGTGCAGTCTTACAACCCCCTGTAAATCGGGTTCTTCTGATTTATTCACTAACAGTTACAGTGTTTACTGGGCTTATGACTCAACCCCATCCATGACTAAGAAATAAATTCAGTCTGTTCCATACACTCAGCCTCTCAGACGTATCTCCTGGCACCTCCAGCATGGCTGCAAACCATGTCAGCAGTGCTGCTGGGCAGGGGCTGTGCAACTGGACTGAGACACAGCAAACTCCCTTCACAGCAGCACCAGAACACACATCCTCAGATGTCAGAAATCTCAAATTACCAGCCCTCCTTCAGAGGTGAAAGTTTCATCTCCTCTGATCAACTTTCTGAGGTAACCAAGAAATCTTTTTCACTGGAAACCACAAGTTAAGGGATTTAACATTTCTAGTGCTGGAGGTGATAAGATTGTTCTGATCCAATCCTGCAAGAGACTGAAATCATTTCACAGGCTCCAAAGCATCTTCTATCACAACGAAAATCCAGGCAGCCACACACCAGCTCTTCTGCCTCTGCATTGTTTGCTTGGTCTGCCAGGAGCTGAAGCTCTGGCTATGCAAGACTGTAGCCTCTGATCTCTGCAGTGCAAAAGGAATTGATCCTGCTAATGATCTGGGACCCACAGAGACCTGACACTTTTTTTTGCCTTCTTTTTTAATGAAAAGCATTACAATTTATAAACCAGCAGACAGCAAAGCAACATGGGGGGCAGTCAATTTTCTCCTGACTGTGCAGTAGTTTCCATTAAAGCTGTGGCAGCTTTCCTTCACTTCCTGATCAGTGTGGGAGCAGGAAAATGCCATTCAGCCTAGAGGGTTCTCCAGCTAGCAGCCATGAAAGTGCTCCTCCACAACAATCTTTCGACCACAAAGGCCTGCAAAGCTCTGTCTGAGAAGTCCTTGCGCCACAGCAGATGGACTGGGGCTTTCATTTAAGGGCATGCTGGGAGGAGAGAAATAGGAAGGAAAAGAAAACAGCACTAGAATTTTCTCCCTGGAAACACAAGCCCATCCCTCTGGATGTATTTTTCTGAATTTCAGAATCACAGAATGGTGGAGGCTGAAAGGGACCTCTGGAGGTCCAGCCCCCTGCTCGAGCAGGACCATGCAGGGCCAGCTGCACAGAACTATGGCCAGATGGCTCTTCAGTATTTCCTAGGATGGGAACTCCACAGCCCCTCTGGGCAACCTGTTCCAGGGCTCAGTCAATTCCCAGGTCTGATTCCACACACTGAATGTGATGCATATAAAACCAGCAGGCGGCTCAGGGCTCTGGCAGCCCATGGAATTATTGCAAGTTTCCTGCTCCAGTCAGTGTAATTTCAGTGGCAGAGTCACTCACAATGATCCAGACTGTTTATTACTTCCAAATCAAGAACAACCAACCAGAGAGGAGTATTTTTTTCATGTAAGAGCTGGGTGGCAACTGCACACATCAACATTATAAAAATTTCACAGTTGAAGTAGTTCAGCACCTCACATGAAATTCATCAGTCTAAGAGCAAACTACTGGAAAAATAAATGACCTTCCTGATCTTAGTCTTTGGGAAAGAAAAAAGATCCAAGGTCAAAGAAGTTGGAGCCACTGTTTCCAGTGGTAAATAGAGATTTCTGTGGCTGGGGGAAACAATGGAAACCATGTGCTGAAGCAAATCTGTTGCTGAGTCCCCAAAGCAACTTACTGGCTCAGTGCTGAAACACAGGGTCAGTTTGTGTCACAATTCACCTTAATTGTCAGTAGAGATGAACAAGCTTTGGGCTTCACTCTCATCACACCCTCCCTGACCTCTTGACTCTGCCCCCTCTGGATGCCAAGAGTCTTTGTGTTAATAACTGCCAGACCTGCTTGGTGGCAGTCCCAATATTTTGTGGAGAAATGTAAAAGGATCCATCACTGTTTGAGCCAATGCTCCAACAAACAGTGTCCCAGACATGACAAACCCTCAACAGAAAGATTAACAAACACCAATATAGTTTTCATTATCTATTGTTACAGAGCTGCTACAGTGCAAAATAAATGTCTGTCTTAAAGTATCTGAGACAATTTCTGGTTCTGTGGATAATGTCTTTAATTCCCTACTAGGAGTAAAAATCTTATAAACACATAGTACATTCAACTCACAGCATCTGATTTAACTAAACACAAGGCCCTTCAAGGTGCAAGTATTTCTAGTAACAAGACTGAAAACACTGCTGTTAATGGCACAGTTCTGAACAACAAACCCTGCAATAACACAGCACTAAAATCAGGGTTGGGAAAATGAAAATAAACCAGAGACCAAGCAACAAAGTCCTTGAAAGTGAAGTTCCTACCCCTACCAAAGCAGGGAGCAGGATCATTCCCAGGCACAGCTCAGAGATGGGTGCAGACAATGCCTGTGGGTACCATCCCTTCACTGCTGGGCACAGAGCTCAGTCCTGGGGAATCCCACATCTCCAGCAGTTCCAGGATCCAGCTCACAGCCCCTCTGCCAGCTACAGGACACAGCCCTGTCAGAGGAGTCACCTGCACATCAAACAGATTTTGGCCACTCAGCTGTACAGGCTGTTTCAGTCACACTGTGTCCCAAAATAGCTTCCACTTGCCTGAGGAACGTCCGTGCATAACTGAAACTGCAGAGGCACAAGCAGCAAGAGGTGTATCCCAGGGACACAGGACTGAACAGCCAAGGTTAGAGAAAAAAGATGGGAGAATTGACAAGGTAGAAAACCCCAGGAGGATTGCCAGAGACATTACAAAGGGGGGGAAACCCCCAAACAAAACATTGAAGTCTCTTGTTCTAATATTAACAAGGCTGTGGATGGAGAAAAACTGGAGGCCAGCACCAGAAAAGTAGAAGTAGGAAGAAACAGAGATAAGCAGAAAACAGGAAAGAATTTCCATCAGGGTAATATATTGTGGAAATGAGCTCTGAGAACAGAGAAGCTTGGATGGCACATTGAATCCATTCCCACAGCTTAGATACAGCACGACTCAGAAATAAACTGAGGAGGATGAATGTTCATTGTGACCATTTGCAAACAAGAACACCCATTTTCTCAGCTTCCCAATTACCAAGGTTTTTAAATAGAAAGATAAACCTCCAAAACAGGAGCAAGAGCACATATGTGTAAGACAGAAGAGCAGCCAAGGGGTTTGCTTTAATATCACCCCCCACCACCACACCCCCTGCCTCACCTTCACCTGTGCCACTGCTTCTCACCAGACGAGCTGACAGGTCTGTGGACATGTGTGATCCCATCACTCTGTGCTGAACAGTCTGTCCTGTCTGTTCATGGGTGTCTGACTTTCACCCCTCACAACATCACAGCAGAAACTCTGAACTGAGTTCATCAGTTCTCTCCTAGGGGGATTCTTTCTGCTGCTGAGACAAACCCTGATCCTGCTGCACAACCCTCTGTGTTTCATGGCTTAGTGTAAGACAGGAGATAACATCTCACCTCTTGGTCACTGTCTCAAAAACTGTAACATTCTCCAAAAAAAGGAAAGCAACACAAAGTAAAATACCACATTTAATTTCATGCTTCATGCTATAAAAAAGCACTGGAGCAATATCAGAACAAATGGATTAAGGACTGAAAAAGTCAAAGGTCAGTGGATTAAGATAATGTTAATTTTTGGCTGAGAGCCACAAACAAAAGCACCTGCTAAATACCACCTAAAGCTACAATTAAATCCTGCAGATGAGAGAGAGACACACACACTGTGTGGCTTCAAGGACTAGTCATGAAGCAGAAAACTCTTCCTTGTGAGGGAGCAGCTTCAAACCAGCCTGTGCTGATATCAGTGAAGGTGGAACCAGCCCATCCTTCCTGCTCAGTCCTGCCCTGCCAGCAGAGATCCCCACACCCCAGCCCAGCACCAGGCTCAGCCACAGGGCAGAAATGGCTTTGGGAGTGCAGACACTGCACAGCCACAGCTCACAGCCCTCATGTCAAGCCTCAACAAGAAAGCCCATCCATTTATGGTTTTTCTGAAGTTGATGGGTTTTATTTCAGTTCTTGGTGATTGATAAGTGCTTTTCCCTTCCCAAAACAATCCTGGGTTATGAAACCAAGCCAAAATTGAGCAGGAATTCTATTCAGGAGCCTCAGAAATGCTCTCAGCTGATTTACAGTTATGAATTATTCCACCACTCCTAAGATACTTGAATATTTAGATGTTATCATCTCTAGTAAATCAAGAAGGTAAAATTAACAGTAACAAACGTTTTTCTGAACAGTTAAAGATATGATCTCATTATCTTTTGAATTTTATAAAACAAGTATTATTAAACATTGCAAAATTGTTAGAAGATTTCAGTGGGCTGCAAATTCCTACTCAAGGATGCAATCATCCATCTGAGAATAATGAGAAAGAATATTAACTTATAAAGCTATGGGGCAAACAGCCTCCAAACTCTAAGCCAAACCCATGGTGCATCAGTTTCCATTAGTAACTGAACAGATATTTTCCTTTGTGATATGGAAGTCACACACATTTTTCTTGCAATTCTACAGCAACTTGGGGTGGAAAAGATGAAATCTGTGTAAGTCTCAAAAATAAAAAGTGACTAAAGAGAGAACCTGAGAGTGGGCACTGCCAGCAAATGAAACATTGTCTCACTCATCTCCAAAGAAGAAGGACTGTGTCATAAAAGTGCCCACAGAGAAATATATCAAGGGAAGATCATGTTTATATTTTTAAAGTTTAAAAATTGCTATTTTTTTTCCCCAGGTAGTACAAGTAATAGAGCAACTCTCAATCTTAAATCATTTGTAAGAATTAGGCAGAGCACTGCATCAGGTATAGAACCACAAATCCAACATTATGCTGTCACCTTCCATCTGAAAGCAGACACTCAAGGCATAAAACCTCTCCTCTTTGATCCTCTCCAGATCTTCCTCACTTGGTCCTCCCTAAGGTTCCAGGAATGGAGCTTCCAGTAATGTCACTGAAAGCTCACAGAATGGGCAAAGCTAAACAGCAACCAAAAATAGCCAGGCAGCTCTGCAGCCCCAGCACAACCCCCTGCAAAACATTTACCAGTCAGATTTTAATAGCCTGTCACTCTCCCTGCTACAAAGACTATGTGCCACCTTCTGGCCCCATCACACAATAATCCATCAAACCCTTGTGGCACAGCAGAGGTGACCTAAGACTCCAGCTCCTAATAGGCAGAATCCCACTGACACCCACTGAGAAAGCACCTGAAACACTTTGAATCCTTGCAAATAGCTGCCCACAGTCTACCCAGAGCACCTCTTTCTGTCCACTTCCCTTCCCAAAAACATTCATCTGAGAAAGGCCATTATTTCTGCATTTCACTGGAAATAAGGATTTGGAGCTCTCTCAGGTTACCACAATAATCACCACGGACCAAGGAGAATATTTTGTTAAGACTGTGGCTCATTCTTCAGCTCTTGAGAAATCAAGAGAGACTCCAACAGCAGGTTTTCATGCCAAAGGCCCCAAAGTGCAGTATGGAGAACATAAGAAAAATAAAGTAAACCAAACAGCTCAGTGGAACACTGCCAGCTCTGAGGTGAAACACAACTGCTGTAAAAGTGCATGCAGCAACATGAGTGAGAGGCTTTAAGAGGAACCAGAAAGGAACATCATCCAGCTGAGAGTAAATTATCCTGTCTGGATTTTGATCATGGGAATGTTGAATAAATCAGCACTGCAAAAGTCTGCAAGTGTCTGCACCAGATACATGCATGGAAGAAAAGGTCATTTTTTGAAAGCCAGGCCTGGCAAGAAAATAATACAAATAATACTGGACAAGCTCTAGATCTGAATGTGACTAATAAAATCTTCTTGTTTCCCTACTGAGACAGGAACTGAGCTGTGAGATTATGCTTTTCCTCTTCCAGATCATCACAGTTTCCACCTGAAGAGAAGCACACTCTATAATGAACTTCCCTTCTATTTGGCATCCCACTAGCCCAGAGTAAGATGTGTTACCTTGACCAAATTTCATCTGTGGTGGAATCATGAGAAAGATCAGACTTTGCCCATGGTAACAAACACAGTGCAAACATCCAGGGGCTGTAGCAATTCTTTACTAATGTCTTCCTGCATAAGGACAAGTCTCTCCCCTTCTGGGGAAAACAACAATTAGATTTCTACAGAAATCTCCCACAATATCCCTCAGAATCCCAGCTCTCTCCCTATTTAGGAAAAACTCCTAAAATGCTGCAAGATGTACCTGGGCTCATAACAACTCACTGTGCTGCCAAAACTGGGCTTGGATTGTACCTCTCAGTGCCTTGAAGGGTTAGAAGCACAGGTAGGAAAAAAAGTAACTGGTTTAAACTTAATCCTGAAAGGATGATGGCAGTGATGGAGAGGAAAACACCCTGAGGCCTGGTGAGTGCTATAATTATGCCTTCTGTAAGAATGATTCCCATTCTTGTCCAAGTGGTTTGTAGTTTCAGGGATTTACTGAATCTACTGCTGATCCCAGATTCTCACAGAAACTTTCCATTTCCCACAAACCTGTGATCTCACTCCCTCACAAGTCTCCTTAGACTTCTCTCCCTACTTCACCCTCACACTGTGATGGTATAACAGGATTTCTAAGCCCACTCCCCAGAATGACTTGAAAACAGGAGCAGAGCAGGATATTTTTCAGCCCTTTGCTGAGCACTAATTCCCCTCCACTTCCTGTGACCAAAGCTGCAATTAGGTGGTGTTTCCTCATGGATGAGTTGAGGCTGGTCAAGAGTTTATCAGGCTCCATTGAAAATGTGGGACACACTGGTTTTACAGACACCCATAAACAGAACCTAAACACTATGACCACTTTTAAAGCACATAAAGAACACTTTCAAACATTAACTAATGTGATATGTGCACAAACCAGAGCAAAGAGGTCACAGGAATTGACCTGTATTACACAGCTGTGCTCAATTCACTGACCTGGAACAGCCTTTAATTAGGCATTTCCATACTCTTAAAACAGAGACAGAAAAAATGCCCTTTCACATAAATAAGAGATTTGCAAGTGAGTTTTCTGAACAAAAGGCAGCAGAGCAAAAACCCCTTGAATCTATGAAGCGCTTACAGAGAAATTATTCATAAATGCCTTTCAAATGTGGAACTGAGCCTAAAAGAACTGAGTCTGAGGTATTGGCATTTCTGTACTTGGGGCTTTCCTAAGAAAACAGAAACTACAGTCAAAAACCCATTTGGAATCACTTCATGTCAGCCACCATGTTACAGCTGTGTCCTGTCCTATTCCAGCTGCTGAGCATGACTAAACTGACATACAGAGAGTCTTATTTGTAGGAGGCTTTTCACAGGAGGATGAAGATAAATACAAAGATGCAGTAATGGGATCTAAGCAAACAGCACAGCCACACTCAAACACCCAGTTCAAACAGTAACAGCACATTCTGACCTGTTTCAAGGGAAGATCTAATTCCTTTAATGGATTAACTCCTCCACCCTCAAAGTCATTTTTTCTGTCACCTCCCAGGCTGATTCTTACCAAATACTTACAAATGTGCACGTTTGTGGCCTTCAACTGACGTTAACAACTCTCCCCAGCTGGGAAGAGCATTGCTGCTGTCTCTGCATGACCTGCATTCTCTCTGTCTCTAGGGTTAAAAAATAATAATCCTATCTCCACAGAGTAATTAATTAGAGCTGAAAAACTACCAACCTGTCTTTCTGCCATGTAGAAATTCTACCTATATTTATCTCCCTGGTAAAATCCACCAGACAGAGGCAATGTGTTAAATCACTATAAACAGACTGATGGTCCCGTAAGAGTCACAGAAAGCAAAGTCTGATATCATCTGAAATGAGGAGTGTTACACATTCCACCATCCTTAATCCAATTTAGGCAGGAGCAGAAAGGGCTGAAGCCACCAGCCTTCAAAGCAGCAACTATTTGGTGGCTTTGCAAGACCAGCCTGGATCATGCAACACCTACTGAGGTGGGCAGGAGTGTAAAACTGAGTGTGGCTGGGCTGCTGGAAGATTTCCAGACTCAGCACAATCTCCATCCACAGGCATCTGAACAGTTATAACAATAAAGTAGTTTCCCCAAGAAGCAACACTGAGGGAACACAGCACCTGCTCTTCCATGGACTGGAATCTCCCTTGAGTTCCATCAGGGAATTGAAACCCACCTCTGGCCACAGAGAGAGGCAAAGAAGCCAATTACTGAACTGCAGGTAAAACCTGCCAGGTGAGATCACAAAAAGAGAAAAGTGTCTTTCCCACAAAGTTAACAACAGCAATCAGTACAACTGTGATGAGAAGTGGGGGACTGACACCCCCAGATGCCCAAATCCTCTCTCTCCTGGTACAGAACAAGTGATCACAGCACGCACTTCCTCACATTTTCCACCAGTCTTAATGTCTGGAAAATGAAGTGCATTTAGTCCTTAGCCTTTCTTCTGTCACAGCAAATAAAGAGGTCAGTGTGAGATGGGAAGAATTGTTTTACAGGGAACTGTTAGTCAAACCAAATCCCCCAATGTTAGTTAACAAGTGATACCTGAAGGAATGAAGAATGTGTAGCCTTGTTTCAGCTCAATTCTTTGGCACCGTTCCACCCTGTCTCCCAGGAAGATATCACTCTGCTTTCCTGAGAGAACCCATTCTTCATACAGTTCTAGATTCTGCAGGGTAGGCGGAATCAGCCAGAAGATCTAAAAATAAACCAAACATTTAACTATTACCCACAGTCAACAAAAACAAATAGCTGAGAGCTTCCACCAAGGTTATCCTGTGATCCACAAATGAGCCACTTTCTGCATGAAACACTTGCCTTCCAGGTGTGGAACACAGAGGTTTCACACACACACAGCAGCAGCAATTAGTCCATGTGCTGGAAGTGGCTGGATAACTGTCAGTTGTCATCTGTCTTCCAGAAACATCTCACTCAGAAAGTGCCTGTGGTTCACTTACAGCTCAAAACAGTGTGTTGGTACAGTACAACTTCACTGGACTACAGAGATCAACAGGAGCTGTACCACAAATTTATTTCAGTTCCCACCATACACTGTCTACAATTGGGAAAAACATCCTAAAATAGGAATTATGTGCATTTAGCCAAATACGCTGTGTATTTTAATGCTTCTGTATCCTTTAATATTTCAGTTCTGGCATACTGTGCCTGTGCACAGTGAAGGAACATGGAATCTCTAAAAAGAACAGAAGCTTGAGCTGCAGAAGGAAACTTGTGAGGGCACCCAAAAAAGGTACACCCAGCCACATCTCTCTGCAAGATACTTCTGGAGCACACAGCAACAGTGAGCCTAAAAGCACCACCAACAGCAAATAACACACTTGGTATTTCAAATAGATCCCTCATCTGTTTCATTTCCATGAGTGGTGTCCTAGTTCAGCAAACTCTGTGTGTATCAACAAAGCTGCTGAAACAGAATGATCACTGGCTGATCCCTTTCCTCCCCACAAAAAAGGATTAAAACCAAAGAAAAATAAAAGACAGCAAATAAAAGACAAATAAAAATAAGTATCAAATAAGAGTCACCTACCTTTCCCCCACGGAAAACGTGATACCACACTGAAGTGCCACCAAAATCAATATGAAAATCAGTGAAGCATCCTTTCACACTCATCAAACAGTACCTGCAAGCAGAGTGAAGGACAAAAATGAATCAGTCTGAAACAGTATTTTTCACGTCCTAATCTGCAGAGGTTAACTGTGTGTGCAGGGCTGCTTCCACCAATTAAGTTTCTGCATTCATAGTCATTTGTCTCGTGAACGTAACGAGGTTTCTGCTGAAAAACGCGAATCTCCACGTCTGAGTTTGCTGCTCACACAAGAGGAAGGAAAGCTCCAGGAGTTAAGGAATGGAAAAACATTAAAAGTGAGGCTGTTCAGAAATATTTCCTATGGCAGTGCCAGTCCCCAGGGTGATCTGTTTAATGCTGTCACCACTCAAGAGACACAACCTTCACCAGGAGTTGCACACAAATGGCTTCAAAGTTTTGAAAAATCTCATTTGCTCATAAATCCTCCTGACTGTTCTTTACCTACATGCCACTCATGCCATTTTCACAAGGACTGGGGGGCAGAAACCTCGTTTGGCAAACTAACTCCTTTTTGTTCACATTTCTAGGCATTTCTGCACCAAAACACATCAAGGACCCAGCTGGCAGCAACGCTCAGGATCAAATCCACTGTTTTTTACGCCGTCTGGATACAGGTTTGGAGCAGTTTAAAGTCGGCATCGCTGGAAAAAGACACAAGAGCTGTGTTGTGGCTGCAGGAATCTCCAGCCCCCAGCCACCATCTGTAACTAATGGCCGAATCACAGCCGCCCTCCTCACTGTAGGCACCTTTTGCAAACGCAGGAAACACACACCACTTAACCCACTAACCTCTTTTCCTTGTTCCGGTCTCCGTTTCATGGCTTTTTTTTTTTTTTTTTTTTTTTTTTTGGTTTTTTTTTGGTT